>WSTJ01000809.1:0-17880 GCA_019623705.1 Ceratobasidium sp. 428
ATCTCCACGGCCACTCGCCCGTTTTGAGTGATCTGAAGTGTTGAAAGCTCGGGAGAGCATGCTCTACAGCCTCCGGTCCATAAAACAGCTGTAGGCTGTCCCATCAATACTGCGCATTATTACCCCCCTGACCCCCCTTGCGTCTTCTCCCCGTAGCGCGCTTCAAACCTTAAATTCACCCTCGATTTTTTGTGCGTGTGAATCAATATAGTACTTCTTTGTTTATGTACACTGATCACTCTGGAGTACCCGCGCATACACGCTGTGGTACGGAAAAACTACGTGGTTCGTTTATCTTGTCCGTAACTGTACAACGTGCGTACCGCAGCCTTCACCGTTCCACCCCGCCCAACCACCCCATGACCAAGCTTCTATTCTGGCTGCACTCGGGATGACTTCATGTCCATCTGCACCCCAATGAACGCAATGTGACGACGCCAACCCCGCCTTCCGTTCCCACCTCAGATGACTCGAAGCCTTAGCGTAAGAGGTTTGGTTGGTTGGTCAGGAGGGTATCTGGGCAATTTAGAGGGGGCCAAGTGCGCTAGGACGAAAGTTTTGAAGTGTTTGCATTATTATTTCGCGTTCAAAAAGCCGCTTCGGCTAAGGGGATAGAGATCCAGGGATTACGTATCGTGTACCTGCACGGATCCGCGCTATGTGTGACCATATAACACGTTGAGTAATGATAAATTGCAGGGGGGGTGGTTTGTATTTGCCAGTTCTTGGAGAGCCCGGGTGCTGACCAACCTTGCCCGTAATAGGCTTAGTTTGTGAGGATCAATAGCCTCCGATCCATCGCCAACCATCGCCCGGAGAGGTAAACCATCTGACCTCCGCTTGGGATAATCCGTAAGCTAATTATAGACAAATACCAAGGTAGTGATTAGAACCGTGAGGGAGTGATCACTGGATCCAAAATCCATACGTATCAATCGCTGGATTTGGGTCGCTGGCGCGGAGACGAGGGAGTTCGAGTCAGATATATTTATTGCGCATCAGATCGCGTTGGACATAGGTCTAATTGGTGAATCGATTGGTGAATGGTATAGGCAGAAGTTTAGAAACCAGTCTGATACAAGAACATAATCAATGTTGCGGCCAAGAGAAGACCAGGTTCCTGCACTGCCACATGATCGGCGGGGATCAAGAAGGCATTTGGTGGCACAACCGGGGCCGCAATAGCGGGGTGACATATTAATATATAGGTCTCAACGAATACAGCGTGCAACAATCTGGTAACATTAACTCTTAAAAACACGGCACCGTGGGAAAGCTTAGTCACAATAAAACTGGGCCTTAGCCGCTAAAATACGCGCCGATCACACAGCCACTCAACTTAGAGATGGCACGAAGGAAAGAGAACGTACCTACAAACAGATAAAGAAGGATATGTAGATATATGGTTGAGACAGAAAACCTCAATAGAGCAGTGCAGAAAACGATAAATGTTTTGTCTAGGTTATAAATGAGTATTTAGATGTCTAAAAGCAGCCCAAAAGTGTTTTTTTCGTGCTTTGACACACTAACTTCGGTGTTTCTTGCCCAAAAGTCAATGGATTTTATCGTAACTGATGTCGTTCGAAAGCTCTCGGTAACGCACATGTGTTTTGCTAGGTGAGCGAGATGATTGAGCTGCAGAACGCGCACTCACAGCGCCCTGAAGGACTAAACTCAGCACCAATATCCCAACTCACCTTTAGGAGGCCATGGGAGTAGTGCACGGAGCAAAGTATTGTGATGGATAGTGAGTACGAAAGGATTCATTAGGCTGTGTATGGAGAGCTGTGCAAGAGACTCACATCAGCTATGGGTCTTTGTCTGAAGGGTGGAACCCAGATATAGGGGAGGATATATGTGTATGACCTCCATGGAGGTAGTGACGCTCTTTTGGGTGTTCAAATGGGCGCATATGTGCAGGTGCTTGGACTACGTTCTATGTACTAGAGGTAACAGAGTAACGTATGACTGGTGACAGAGCATGGTGCAGGAAGATAGTTGACAGTAATGTAGAAAGATAATACAAGGAGGGAGGTGAGCGGGAGTGAAAGTTATCAAGAAATACAGATGCCAATACTCAAAACGGAGGGAAATGAAGGGTTATTCAAGTAGATTAGGGTATGTTTAGCTACATTTTAGCACGGACAAGGTATATGTGTGTATGTGTGTGCTTGAACACTCATAATCAGGTTGAATGCGGCAATCTAACACTTTAGAACTGACCTAGCTATTTTGTGGCCTATATGCTCAGGTACCTATAAGAGCTCCGGGAGCATAACAGTTACTATAGACAGACCCAGGCTGTGAGCACATGCAGCGGAGCTGCACGCGCAACACTGGGCAGCAGAGGAAACACCGACGCGCAGCGCCGGTCATGTGGCACACGCAGCGATTTGTTCAACTTGTGCTCAGGCTTGAACACGATCATATTGTGTCAGCACCCGACACTTCACGTTGCTCGCATAGCTCAAGTCAACCTATACTAACGATACTTGAATATTTTATTGGTGTTTAAGTAATAATTCAAACGTATTATGATATTTTATGCATTACGCGGGGAACGCTTGCGGCGCGAAGCGCCGGCCCGCCGCAGGCGCGACGCGAAGCCAAAGCGGCGAGCTTGCGAGCCGCGTGGCAAGCTAGTACATACCAAAACAAAGAACAGCGTATTGTTATTTTCATGTGGAAGCAAAATCTTAGGCATTCGGTATCTACCAGCCGTAATTGAAGGATCGACCGGAAAAGATACAAGAGCTTTTGACCATTGGTGTACTCTGCATACAGTTGTCAGTATCCCGTATGTCCGTTCACGCTATAGTATTTACCTTGGGTGAGCGAACACCGCATCCCCAGAGAAGTTTCGGGCCCTAGTCCATCCAGCGATGTACATCAAGAGAGGGCAACACAGGTTTAAACCGTAACGGTTCATTGATCTAATGGGTGAATATACACACCTTGACCTCGCTCGAAATTATGCTGGAGGTGTACCTTTACACGGTTCAGTGTCTGGTCTTGCGATTTATGAACATACATATTGAGCGAGTCATGTTAGCGTAACGCTCTATTGACGCGAAGTAATCTGAGCTTACTGTTAGAGCCCAAGCTAAGATGAGCGGAACCCATTTGCCATCACGTAAACACACCTCCTACAAAGAGTTAGATAGCCATTTACTTGTAAACGCTTCGCTTGAATATCCCATTTGCCGTCTCTGATGTAAACTCAATAGGACCTAGCATCACCTTAACCGAATTGTTGAAGAGCACCAATGGCCAGCGAGTCGCCTCGAACTCTTACCTCTCTCGCAGAACCTTCCGTTCCCTCCTTATATTTTTGGGTCAGAGCTTGGTAGATTCCTCCCGCCTAGCCAGTCTGGAGTGGCAGATGATGCTGGTTCCGCAGCCCCGAGCCTCACCTGGAGTAACAAATTCAATGACTCGACCAACGGAGCCATTTAAAAATTTGACGGGGTCGCCATGTAGCCTCCGAAGGGGCTGTTAATTGGCGGGATTGGCCAGCCAGCATCTCGATATAATCTCCGGAGGCTCGATCCCATCATCATATTTCACGCTGCGCGCAAATCTAGTGATCAGCCTAGCCGTCTCATCAGAAACTTGTCCGATTCGCATATCGTTTAGCATCTTAATCAGCACTAGAAGGAGTTAGTGCTCGAGAGTATTTCATCAGAAAACTTACTTACCTGGATCTTCCTGGCGAAACACCTGGGCAAGCTTCACCTTAGTTCGTATACAGCAATCCCATGTCCACGAGTCGAACGCAAAGAGGAGAGGAGCACACTCTTGCTCTGGTACCGGCGGGAGTTGGAAATAATCTCCACAAACCGCCAACTAACAAAGATTTAGGGAAGGTCGCATGAATCATGGCGTCACTTACTTGAATGTGGCCAAACGGCTTATGTATATTACGAACTCCTTGTGCGACTTCTTCCAGCACATCAAACCATTGACTTGAAATCATAGATACTGGTTCTATAGTTATGTACCCGCGGCAGGAAATCTGAGAGGACAAACCTTCATCTTTAATCAACACCTTGATGTCCATCCATCTTTTTCGGAGTCATGTTGGCCCGGTGAATTAGGCTTTTAGCGGGCTTATTTCCCAAACTAAGTTCTAGGTTAAGATGTAAGTGTACCGCTCCACAAGTCGGCAAGTTGGCATACCCGCCCGCAAGTGTAAGGTCTTTCCGCCTATGTTGATTGCCGCAATTCCAGTGCTACCAGTGACAGCGACTCTTTCAGCAGGACCACCTAGATCATCAATTATGGCTCTTAAAAGAACCGATTTACGGGTATCTAGATGAAGGTTGGTGTGGTTGAATATGCGAGCCACATAGGAATCCATCAGCTTACCGGCAGAGCAGGTAAAAAGTATACTCTTGCCTTCTCGAACTTTGAGCAGGATCTGCTTTTTTCGTCAGAGAGGTAGTCATACGACGGAGAGCCAGCCGGTGGCGATGTGCGAGCATCAACGTCTTCTGAAAGGGTTTTAGGTTCAACTTTATTGAGATTTGAAGCGACGGATGAAGAGGACGACACAAGAGACATATTGGCTCGAGCTTGAGCGACTTCAAACCGAGTCTACGAGGCCGTGAATAGTCAGAGCGAGTGGGAGCGGGGTTCTTAGGAGTTTTTGTGAAAGACTGTGGCACCTTGAGCGCTAGTTGCGCCTCTACGTCATTATAGCTGCGGCTTTTAGTTACAAGAGGATTAACCCATGATATTTGTGGGACTAACCTATGGTCATGCATGATGACACAGACGTTCTGGAGAAGTAACGGCTCGTTGCCCACATCGAAGCTTAGTTTGATCGTAAGTATTATTGATACGCTGAGCCTACAAGTTAGACGCAAGGCAGTCGATCAAGTAGTGTATTGATATAAATCCGAAACAACCGTACCAACATTCAACGAGTGAACATACCCCTACTGAGCCCTATCCTAGGTTTCCGATTCATCCCACGCTCATAAAGAAAATAGAATCTCGCACCTTAGCAGAGAACTTATCTGGGTCCGGTTGTCGGTGGCACGGTGCGTTCGTGTGGTTGCCGATCTTGAGTTTTTAAGTTAGCACCGCCACGCGTCAATCGCCCAGTGCCACATGCATCTAAACACAACCAACTCTACCCGTCAATTCAATTCTTTCTTCTCCGCCACGTTTGCCTGTTCCTCTCCTCTAGATGAAAGGATAGCCCCCGGCCTCTGGCTCGTCTTAATGTCACTCGCTATATAACGAACCTTCTCTTGGCCTATGCCTTCGGAATATCAAGTGTCCTCAGCCTCTCAGTAGTTTCCGAGCAATGGTTCAAACGACTCCTCGATCGCAAACCTTTAATTATCAGCTTAGCTTCAATCCTAGCTTTACTATCTATAATCCATACTGTACTGTCGTGTAGTAATGGAAATTTCTGAGCAGATCTCGAGCCATTCTGGTGACTCAGGACGTGCGGCTTCGCTACGCTCCTGTCTACTTTAGAGGGATCCTAGTATCTCAGCTCCATTGAAGCACTCAGTTACCACTTCTTTTATCTCGGAGCCCTAGACTATTACATTCAACCCTGTCCTTGGTATCTATTCTATGATAGAATCATAAATCAAAAAGTACTCCCACCCATTTGGCTATACGAGTACTCTCAATCCCGGTTCTTCTTATTCTTGGCTTGTCTTACGAACATCGCGGACTCTTCACGAGTCAACCTACCAACGAAGTAAGCTTTATTTCCGTGCCATTCTACATCATAATGAATACTCACCCTGGTCGAGTCCTTTTGACTGTCATATCCAGCTCGCTAATCGCAAGAGGGTTCAAATCATCGTTGCGCTTGAGATTGGCAAGACTGTGGTTGACAAATCGGTGAGCAGACTCGTCCGCGCGTACTACTCTGATGACATTCAATAAAATTATGTCCTTCGGAAGACGCCAGTAATCGATTGTTATCTATGGCGCGGGTTTGACCTTCCATTCAGGGAGTCGACTTAACTCGATCTCGGCGATGTATTTCGTGCTGCGGCAACGATATCAGATGAAGCGGACTCTGAGAGAACTATGACACATACTAAGTAACAACAGCTTCTTCTCCTAGAAACTCGACAAAGCAATGGGCAGACTTGTGAGGAACCAAGTATCCCAAGCAGAATACGTTGTAGAATGCGCCTTGAGCGGCTAGGATCAGGCCTCGGAACCAAATTGAAGGTTTCTGCGCTCACATGTGTGAGTATATGAAATAGCTATTTTCGTTTCTTCTCACCTTCAAACTCATAAATGTCATCAGGTGCATCCGCTCATTCTCTGCTTCTTCCAACAATGTGTGGATCCAACCAGCATCGCGACACTATACGAAACACCTAATCGTTTCAGAATTTCGAGAAAATATTTATGTATAACTTACTGTACTATTAACCGTAGGCTTCGAAGATGACCGATGATTACCGCAACCATTCCTTGAACTCTAGCCACAGCCTCGAGAAATACAACGCGTTAAAGGTATCTAGCATTTCAGCCATTGCCTAATTTGATTGATAAATTCCCTTACCGTCAACCACTCGGATTCAGTCATGATAGATTGACCGCTGCGGAGCTCAGCTAGAGCCATTTTTGACCCTGGCGGGATAGGTTTGCATCTGTAACCCGAAAAGAAGTCGAGCCCCCAACTAAGAATAACATGATACCTACTAATTTGTTGAAAACTTGAGAGATGTTGAGCAAGATACGTACCGGCATTAAAAGCTTTACCATCTTATAAGCCATCTTATCTCCAGCACAGTCGGGCACTCTGTGTAGGATATCAACTGGCTCCAGCTCTTCGTTGGTGTACCTTCAAATTTTTTTCACCCCAACGACTCTATAGCGGGTGATATGAAACGTGTACTGGATTCGCCCACTCGCCGGATGGTTTTTTCCTTGTCTGTCGAGGTGAGTGGAGCTATGTGATCGCGCTTTTCGGGCCGAGTGATGTGTTCGAGTGAAATCATACAGTGCGTCATCTTCTCTCGAGCGTATAGGCTAGTTGGATGTCTACTGGTTGGCGCGTCCATGTCGTCGCCGATTTCGAGGTTTCAGGTTAGCACCGCCACGGGTCAGTTTTCGACTGCCACCTGAATCCAGACAGGACCAACCCTGTCCGTCAACGCCACTTGTTTAGGACCAAGCGTTGTCTAGGACTAAGCGCCGTTCAGCGGCGCTTGCAGTTTGGCTCTGATAGTAAACAATCGGGGCTCAAACCACCGCCACAGCGCTTGGTTCAATGAGCCGAGTAGCCTTAGGAGGGTCCCCGAACGACCCACCACCCCTGTAAATCAGTACTACGAGCATAATCAATGTTGCCCGAGATAATGACTTGCCATAGTTTAAAGTCTTAGAAAACAAAAATGCGAAGGTGTTGGGTTTTGGGGGGTGGGTCGATGCGGGCCAGAAAGCATATTGTAATATAGGGGCGGTCTTGCCAACTCAGACCTCTGTTCCGCTCTCCCACCACCCCTCCACCGCCGCAACGCGTAGAGGCCACTCTCTGCACTGAGAAACCGATCTAACATGACCCCTAACATTCACTCTAGGTCATGAAATGCCTCGAACCCTGGAAATGCGCGCATACACTCTGGTCCCACATCCACCTCTACGCGAAACTCTCCGCCGCCCGAGCAAACCCTTAAAGTCAGGTACAAGAGAGTGTAAGAGCTTTATGGGACACTTCAGACTACTTTCAGGAAACTTGTTCTTGCCGTTTTTCATAAGCTAGCAAATCTTAGGTTCCTAGCGCTATGAACCCTTACTACCACAAGGATACCCTCGCCGAGTTTTGAGCAGGCGCTTGCCTCGGCAGCCGAGGCGAATAATAAACCATCGTCGATGCCTCCTAAGCCTATTCATTCTCTAAAGGTGAGTTGATTCGGGCCATACAAGTGGTAACAGATGATAACATGTACGAGCAGTAGCCCCTGCCTTCATCAAGCTCGCTCCCGTGACCTAAGCCGACGTTCTCCGGCAACGGTCAGTCACCCTACGTATAGTTTGATGTATGTGTGTTCCCACGAATGTATGCGGTACATACCTTGAGCAGATCCCCAATACCATCAACATGTTTACGGCTACAGTTTTCAGCCTCCACTTCAAGGACTGAACGGTCATTTAATCCTTGGTTATATTCCCAGGTACGATAATCTCGATCATAACGTCCACCATACAGAAGGTAATAATCACGAAGACTATGGACTGGCCACTCCCGATCGGGCCTACGGCAGACAACATCGTGCTAGCTGGTACCAGCTGCAATCAATCGACTGGAAATTCTTGGCGAGTGTATTTGGCACACGCTAAATACTCTAATGTAATGTAGTGCCGCGATCCTAGCGCCACGGGCCGCGGAATAGTTGCTAGTTCTTTGAGTTTCAGTTCAAGCTCTATGGCACAGATTCAGAGCTGGATTTTTTTCAGAAACCAAGTAGGCACCAGTAGCCCGGTATACCGAGTTTTAGAGCCTGAGAACGAAAACCTAGCCGGTGACGCGGGTGCGCGAGCGTGGTGAGAGGCAAGTGGCCAGTATTGCCAATTCACGTCCACCAGTGTTTCTGCCTCACGCGCGACCTCTCATCCCGGTCAAAAATTCGTCAGTATCAGTTAATTCTCTACGCGAGCCAGGTGAATCAATCCTATAGCAGCTTTGAATACTCTACTGAAAACAATTCACAAGTGCAGTGAACCACGTCTGCAAAAGTGATATTTCTCAATGAGAAACTCACCTGTGGTGGTGAGTACTCGCTTAAGATCGCGGAGCACCCGGTGAGAACGTGACTCGTTTTCACGGGCCACTATCAGCTCGATCGGCGCTCATGAGACTCATGAGAACACCGATGAGGCTCATGAGGCTCTTGAGCGTTCCTATGTTGGGCTCATGAGGGTCTTGAGCCTAAAGTAAGTCGCTCATTCAAGCTCAAATGTCGGAAACAAGTGCTCACGAGTCTCACTGAGCATCGTGAATTATATATACCTTATGTATTTCGGATCTCCGTCCCTCGCGCACGCAGAATAACAGTCAAATTTTATGCCATTATACGTGTGACGACATGGATGTACTACAATAATCATTACTCGCATAACGTTGGCAACATCGCCGACGACTTAAATCGGCATGTTGTATTAAGCGATGCACGCCTTTGACGCTACCAAACAATATGTGAGCAACGAAGTAGTGAAAGAAACTGTATCAGTACTTACCCGATGGCGGGTCGTTGTGTTTCGGAAATGTTCGTGATCCACAAGCGGGTCGTTGTGATGGCGCACCTAAGGTCTGGACGTCGAGGGCAGAGATTAGCCAGCCAATCGACGAGTCGATGGATATCTTACTCACTTACTGCACCGGATAAATCGCTTCGGTGCGTTCTGTCGTTTTCAATATACGCAGGATTAGTCCTGCTAGTACACACCTGCAGTTATCCGAGGCGGGGAGGGATGTCGAGGGGATGAGGAAGAAGTCAATAGCAAGAGGTGTCGTAGATACGCACCCATGTTGGCGTGCGTAACTCAGCCACAGAACTGATTGCGCCAAGATCAGTACGGCGGATTGATCAGATATACTGTTTTTGTATATCGGGGCTGCGCTGTTCTATGATGTTCCACCATCCACGAGGTATCTCGAGCCAGAGCCACCCATATCTTCGAGATCTCTCCCGCCCCCACCTCTCGCTCCTAACTAACCTCCCCCCTCCTTCGACCTACGGTATCGCCGCGTTTTACTTTAGTTTAAACCTTACGACACAAGTCAGCAATCCCAAGCAAGCCGGTGCACCATCTGCTCACTGTTTTAGGTCACTTAAAGCTACGTGTACGCCACCCAATCGTTATGTCCTTCGATTAGGGTTATCCTCATGGTACTTACCTTCAGACGTCGCTAGTTAGCATCTAATAACATGTCTTTTTTATACACACGAGCAAGATCCAATCCGAACGGCACAAACCACGCCAGAAACTTTGCCACGGCGGCCACTAATTACGTCGTACGCACGTTATCTTCCTAGTACGGTGTCGCTTCGCTGACCAAACCAACATTCTCTTTGCGGTGTTCCGTAGCTAATTTGTACTTATCAACAGACCCAGCCTCGGATTCGTCATGATCTGTAAATACATGCATGAAATAACTCATAGATGTTTTGCTCGTACATAGGTTTGGCGAGTCGGATAAAAACGGAAATTATATAAGTTTCCCAAATAGGGCGCCGATCGTGAGGCTCATGAGCACGACAAATGTACTCACGGGGGTTAATGAGACAATATATCGGGCTCTCTGGAGCCCCATTGCTACGATTGGTGCAATTACGATCGATCACTAAGATAAGACAATACGGTCAGTGAGTGCCTAAGATAGGGGGGGGGGTGGCTCACCGGCTCAGGCAGGTTTTGAGCGCTCATGAGCGCTCAAAGGGAAAACAGGATTTTACAGATGCATCCCGGACCCCCTAAGGTTACTAGAACAGTTATCCCAACCTCTGTGACAGAGCGCCAGCCGGCGTTACGTGGTTTCGCTGCAGGGGAAGCACCGCCGTGTTTGCCAATGCTAGTGTGCTGGAAATAGAGATAATATCGAACTGACATGCCGGGGAGTTTCATTCAGGTTGTAAGAGAGACCACGTGACATATCAGTGGCTGTGAGTGGCGGCGTCCAAGGTCTGCATAATTCTCTCGTCGTAACAACGCTAACTAAACCCGCTAATCATTAATGATGTACCTACCGCAAGATGATACGAGCGTCGCACCCGGCACCAAATCATGGTGTAACAACTCGGACTCGCCGAACTCCCTGGAAGATGTGCGCGAAGATGTTTATCGCATCCCTGGACCGATCCTCCTGAAGGCGCAGAAGGGATGACATCGAGAGCACAAACCTATGATTCGGCAAGCAACCGCTGACCCAGGTATGTAGGTTGCTCTATGCTTGTGTGGATTGGCTGACTTCCAATGTCAGTGATACTGCCTAATTATGATCTTGAAGCTCACCGGGTCGCCATCAACCCTCTCACAAATTCGTTTCCTGCCCTGGGCTCTGCTGGTAGCCGTGTGGGTAATTGGATTTACCTGCGCGGAGCTACACCGAAAGTAGTCATCGATGAGAACGGTAAAGTTGTGCTCTGGTGGTTTCCGGAGCTGCTGGGTAAAAAAACATTGATACGCTTTTTGTTGTCCTTCTGGGAAGTATCGACGCATATGCTCACTTAGACCTAATTAGGATATATTCAACGACGCCACAAACGACTTCATCAGCTACGAGATGGCGACTCATGAAGGCGCAAAAGTTCTCAAACCAATGGGAATCACGACCAACGGCAAAGCAAGAGCGGGATTGGACACTTACACGACAAATAAAGGGATATACGGAGCTGGTACTTACGTGAAAGCGTGGCACAAACTTGGCCAATGGGTGAGCCCTGGGGACTCGTTAGCCCGATTAATATTAAACAGTATTTACATAGGAAAAGAAGGATTTCGAGCCTTCTCGTTCCCTCACAAACAACCGCACCAACAAACAGCTTATTCGACGCGACAACTACTTTCACACTTGCCAAAACGTCGACTGGAAGATTGACGATATTACCAAGCTTATCCATCCCCGATTCCATCACGCCCAATCCGAGCTTCGCACCAAGCTCGAGTCACACCCGACAATTTCACATATTCAGCGCACTATTACAACCAATTTTCCAGGTCGGTCCGTCATCGTGAACGGACAATCTGGCGAGCACTTTGACAAGTGGGGAATCCCGAATAGTGTCGACGTTCTCGTTGGTGCCGGGAGCGTTCGTTTGGGCGGAGCAGTTCGATTTGCGGACATTAGGGTCCAAGCCGAACTCCCCCCCAGTGCAGCAGTTTTCTTTGACGGCACCTCTTATCGCCATGCTATAACTCCCTGGACGGGTGACCAGCGTATATCTATGGCCTATTTTGCTCATCGCTCGGTCTTTCGACAACTCGACATCGATATCGACTTTGACTTGATCGACCTTGCCGACGTTGACGCTAAAGTCGAGCTACTTCCCCAACCAGCACCCTAGCCACGATACGAGCTTGGGGGAGAAGAATCCATTTAGGTAGCCCACTCTTTTCTTACTTCTATATTATTTCTGTATAGTCGTCTTTGGAACGCGCTCGCGCACCGGGATTTTGACGTCTTACTTTGTTTCACTCATTTATACATGTCTGTATTGGCGTAAATCTGAGTATCAACGAGTTGTTCTACTCTGTGCGTTACAACAAATGCCAATCTTTTCGTCTGATACCTCACTCAGAGCTTGTATCCACCAGCGTGGAACCTTCATCAGCCAAAGGTAAGCCCAGTTGGGCGCGTAATGTGGTATCACGGCTTTGGCTAAGCACATGAAACCGCCCATGAGTCGTCGCATACACCCCGCGATCACTGTGGATATCACTCGGCTATGAGGTCGTTGTAACAACCATCGCGCATCTTGGCCGCATTATTTGCTGGAGAAATCAGACCGCGCCCATTCTGCCGAGGTGATCGAGCTGAGTTCAAATTCATGTCACGAATGCACGGAGATCCTAATCATCTTAGTTTTTAGGGCCAACCCCATAACTTACGTGATGTAGCCGCAAGCGGACTAGTTTAACGTATATGCCCTGGTGCTTTAAAGCTCGATCGGTTTTTGGGTGTGCTAATAGACAATTGGCGGCAAACTGGCGCGCTTGCCGATCACAGCGCACCCAGGAACTTAACGGCGCAAACATGTATTGCAGCAGCTTTACAACAACGCATGTACGAGATCGTAGAATGGATGCGCTGTGTGCGCTTGTGACGTACATATAAGACAGACCGTTCGTGGTAAAATGATTGGAGTCGGAATGAAACAAGTAACTAAAGCCCGACTGGCGACATGCATTGCCGGCGATTGAACCCCTGCTGTGAAAGCATATGTTTCCGGCTCGTTGTTCGCGGCTTAAACGGTGCAATAGTTCCCATATGTCGAAGCTGCGGCTCATGGCGATCTGTCCCGCTATAAGTCCGATTCAGGAGTTTGGCGTGAATTCGGTTGTCTCACACCAATATTGGATAGCCCACAAGCAGTTAATGGGCGGGAGTAAAGATTGTAGCTGCGCTCCGACCGATGACACCTCCTCAGACCGTCGTCCGCATTGTTGCCGCCTGACAATGCAATAGACCAGACCGATCGATGCCTCTCTCACCCAAACAATTCGACCGGCTTCAAACCAAAAAAAATACTAAGGGACGGAGCGACCGGTCCTCAGTGAATACAAACCATCCCCAGAAGCTGAGATCCGATTGGTCGGCTTGAAAGTCCGACTGGCAATCACGGGTTCGAGCTCTCTGGCCCAATTTGATCGTATTTCAGGTGTCCTGTGTTACGGAAACAATATGCGGCCGCTGTGCAATCGTGAGCTTTACGACCCAGGTACGTTCTGGGTGGCGCCTGCTAATGGCAAACCACAAATAAATATCACCACGGTAATCAAGTGTCGTTAGCATGACGCTTATCTTGGTGATATGCGTGATCGCTTAAAGTAGTATGCGCATATATGAATTCGAACAACTGGTCTGATTGGTAGAATTTTGTAAAGCCGCTTCAAGCTCAGTCCTCAAGGCTTGAGCTATTATTGGCAACTACCTGGACAGCAAATTCTTCCATGGAACGGTTGGCTGCGGAGCTAGACACCTGGCGCAACGCTGATAAACAGTATGAAATCATGAAATAACTGAAACGGGATGATCATTCACATATCGCTTGTGATATCCACGAGCAGTTATTTCAAAATAATCAGCTATATAACTAGGATGCGAGAGGATTAGTCTCATAGCTTCAGCACCCCTTTGCACTTCCACTGCTCGCCGTTCGGCGTAGCTGTTTGCCACCTTAGTCCCCGTGCGGGTGATATTTGGGAGGCTGACATGGAGATTGCAGGGGCTTGGCTGTAAGTTCATGCTACCATTTACCGTTCGGTTTGATGGTCAACCGCTCAGACACCCGTGCGGGATGCTTCTGTGTAGTTTGATAAGCTTGAACTAGCCTTCCGAGCTTCATATTGCGGGGAGGGCCGGATGTTCGAGATGTAACGATGCGATGAAGAAGCGGGCGTTTAGCATTTTGATCACGTTTGGGGACTCGATTTACACGATAGCCACTTGTCACATTATTTGATGGTGTAAACGGCCAACTCCTCATTTGCAGCCCGACGGCCGGATACTCGACCGGGCACAATCTCGTATTAAAGAAACAGAGGTTTACGAGCATAGAGATATGTATGAAACAACGTTTGTAACGTTTTTACTTTATCTTGTTTTATTTTTGTTTTGGTACTTACTACGTACAGCGTCTCTATAAGTCCCGAGGAGTATGGCATGTGAGTTTGGCGGGGGATTCGGGGCGGCGCGGCCGGTTCAATCTCAACAGTTACAGAGTAAGATACCGACTCGCCCGATCGGTCGCCAGGCTGTCATACATGACTACCCGCCCCCTGCTCCCGAACGGGCCACTCTTCCTTTGGGTACTCGATCCTTTACCTGTGGTATACACGCCGTAAGCTAATCCCTTGGTTCGCGGTGCCTTTGATGTCATCGTCATCCAGCTATACAACGTTAGATAGGTTTCGAAAGCCACGCACCGTTCGGGATATTAGCTTATACCAACTCTGACATTTCGGCGTCGAATTGGCATCCCACCCACAGTGCAGCCCATCACCAGCAACTGGTACCCGTTCGAGGCTCTTCGCCTAGGATGTGGTAGATAGAGGACAGGGAGGTCTAGCTCCTCATGCGTAGTCTGAAGCCCTGGTTTTGTATAGTAGGCTCAAGTCTAACTCTCTCTATCTTGCTAGACGTCCTTGGTGACCAGGCGCTGAGCGTCGTTGAAGTGAGCCAGGACGATGACAACGGAGTGGGTAACCTTCCGGCCGAGGTAGGCCCCCGCGGTCTCTTTCATCTTGGTCAGGACCATCACAAGAATTTCCTCGGGGGTCGGTAATCGCATTGTTAGTCGAGTAGTAAATAAAATAGATGAATAAGACATACGAAGTCCATGAGTTCACTCTTGTTCTTGACCTGGATCATCGGCTTCCCGTCCTTGTTGAGGATCTTGAGGGGCTAGTGCTTCCGGTCGCGCTTGAGCTCGCAGTCGTGGTACTAGCGGAAAATTAGACGCTTCTCGTCAAAAACAGTCTGGGACGGGGAGGTGTGGGGGGGGGGGGGGGGCCTTGGCGGCGTGTCCAACACTAGATTAGATATTTACGTTTAGCAACTGTACGTGTCCAGTGACAGTGATCAAACTACTCACAGAAACTCTATAACCGAGCAGGACCCAAGGAGTGATACGGTTGTCTTAGTCGCTGACGATAATCTCGATGCGTTCAACACGGAAGAAGACTAACGCGAGAGGTAAGTCGTGCCCGAGTTGATACCAACAACCGTTCCGTATTTTTTATCCTTGTCGGCGCGGACGACCGGGACGAGGCAAATGAGTGCGATAAGGGCTAGGAGAGCGAACGCGGCGGAGGATAGCCATTGTCAGAGGCGGGCGTCAAGTGGTCAGTGGTCATATCGAATAGCAACAGCAGACATAGTAGCCAGAGACCAAGCTGAGGAAGTGTGTAGGTCGTAGGTCGTAGGTCGTTGACTCACTTCCCATGCCACCACCCGACACCCAACCCAACGCTCATAGAACGCCCATGTACCTGCATAAAGCCGTAGCACGCTGGTAACACGGAAGGGATAGGTAGTCTAAAGACGATGGAACGGGGATGGGCTCGAGGTGGTGGGGACGAATGGCCACCAATCCACAGGCAGGTGACCTGGCGCTTAGTCGCTGGTCTCAGTGACTCCGCCACGTAACTCCTTCAACATCGTTTACTCCATCCACTCACATATCCATGTCTTCATCCGAGTCACCCACTGCAACAACCATGCAGCTCAAACGAATTCTTCGGTTCGACCCCAGCCGGCTTATTGGGAAAGAGAAATATATTCAGCGTAAGGCCCTCAAACGCTGGTCTACTCAGATGGGAATTCAATACACTGACCGATCCAACGTAATTCCCTTACCTATTTCTTATCTCTAATCTAATTTCGCGTACCATAGGCTACCGACCTCCTCGAACCCTTGAAGCTAGCCGTTCTTGAGCTGGATCGCCTGGGTGTTGAGCTCTGGTGGCAACCCGAACCTGAACCTGGCGGCAAAGAAGCTGATATGCCCATTAAGCGGGTGTCCAACCTAGTCCTGGAGAAGTTAAGAAACGCTGGAGATATGCGCCCCCAATACAAGCGCAACAAATGCCTTCTCAAAATGGCTTTGAAAAATATCAGTAAGAGCGAATTGTAACTGAATCCTCTTCTTACTCACCTTCTTTTTTTCACAGTTATACTTAAAGGATTTTATCTTGAGAAATTCATGAGCCAATCTCGCCCTCCCAAGATCAAAAACGGGAAACCTTTCGTCAAGAATGCCCCGGAAATCGTCTTGACTCGGAAAAAGGGCCCATGCATAGTCGCTTCGGAGGACGGCTATATCCTTATACTCTATATCCCTAAATATGTACAGGCTGAAAGCGAGGTTCGTCTTGTCTCTCCTTTACTTTTGGATTCTTAGCTCAGTTATATTTCCAGACTCTCATGCGACGAACCTTGGAGGATTTCACCGACTTGGTTCCTCCCAAGCGGGACACCAAGTGTGGGGATCGGCGAGCAAATTTTCTCACAGCTCCGGCTAAACAGGTAGAGCGTGACTGGGCCGAGTATCTAGGTGAACCAGCCCCCGATTCTGAGGCTGAGGAGGAAGAGGGGACATGGGATGCTCCCTATCCCAACCCCGACCCCTTTCGGGCTTTTCCTGAAGAGACAGACCAGATGGATCCAGCCGCCCTCCACCATTGTCTCAACTGGATAGCCCGTGGCCAGCAAGGAGTGAGTTCCTTTTTTATTTTTATATTTATCTTTATTTATCTTTGGGATTTTTATTTTAATTTCACAGAGAAAGCCCCCAGTGGTATCCACCGAACTTCGAGCTGCCTTGGCAAATGAGGCTAAATCTGCTGCTTTTCTAGCACATCATGTCGGCCGATCTTTAACCGACAATTCCCTAAACGATCTTATGCGACTATTCCATCCCGTCTTTTACCACCTGCTCTGTCAACTTCGGGACAAGCTCTTCAACGCTGAGAACCCTCCCCCTGTCTCATGGGATGCTTGGTCTTCCATCTTCTCCTTTCAGTCTATAGGGTTTAATCGCCAGACACGGATGCATAGGGATCCTGCTGGAATGCATGGCGGACTGGATGTCCTGTTTCTGCTCGGGGACCATACTGGAGGGCGCATGAAGTGGCAAGACCTCAATGTCAAGGCAGATTGGTTGCCCGGTGACCTTTGTGCTTTTGATGGGAAGGTATTTTCTCATGGTATTGAGGAGTGGAAAGGTAGCAAACGGTATTGTTTCATTTATTTTGTTCATCGGAATGTGTTTTCGCATTTTGGGCTCCCTAGTTCTTGTTGCTTTCCTTCTGTGTCTGAGCTTAGGGTCTCTCTAGGCATGTCTGATGATTCAAAGAAACAGGATGAGTCTGATTAGCATAAACTTAGTCATCCATGTAGCCTCGATTGGAAAAACATTGACTCCTTCCCATTTGTTCTTGCACATCACGTGCTTTTCTGAAACTTATGTGAGCACGAGCGTGCTCGAACGACTGGCACCACTCTTTGGCGCTTATAAAGCTTGTTTGCACTGCAAAGAGGGGGGTCGCGGACAGGACCCGCGGACAGCCACGGACCCTGTTGTAAGCGCCGGGTGGACAGATTGTTCGTCCGCGCTTCGTCTACGTCTGTCCGCGTCGTGTAGCCGCCCGCAAACAGGCACGAACAATAAA
>WSTJ01000810.1:0-17866 GCA_019623705.1 Ceratobasidium sp. 428
GTCTCATCCATCACATCGAAACTAGTCCCAAACAGCCGATTGAGCAAGGTAGACTTGCCAGTCGACTGGGAGCCAAATACGGCTACAACGTCGTAGCCAAAGCCAGCATCGGCGAGGCCCCATCGTGCGACCTGCGCACCGAGGTCTTTCCTACATTGTCCCCCTATTTTAGCACAATTAATTACGACGGAATAAAAATGACTCACGTAAAAGCTTTATTTTCATCGACAATCTGAATACGTTCAGAGCTGTCCTCGGTAGGTAGAGAGGAGACCATGGTGTAGCGGGATAGCGGGATGGTGGAGTTGCTGAGGAGAAGAGGCGTGTCATATATTATGTTCGCTACGCGTGTGATTTCCACGGTGTCTGGCGCTTATCGACCATATGTGGCACACGTTTAGACACCTTCCTCGTGGCTGATGCTCCGCATCACACGTCTCTGGCGTGCACATCATTTGAACAAGTCGTGATAACCATGCATGAAACCTCAAGAAAACTAAAGTGTTGTATAATTCTACAAGTGGTATGTTGCCCTACTAGTCCTGAACCTTCACGGCATCTGTCCGCCCCCGCTAGCTCTCTTGCGCGTCGACCGATCCCTCTCACGCTCCCTCTCCGCCACATCCCTAGCCAATTCCTCCTCGTGCGTATTATCCGCCGCTGGTCCACCTTCTGGACCATTCTCGTCACTTGTAATAGCTTCCTCGGCGGCTAGTGCGCTATAAAACTGCGTAGCTTGTCCTCGAGACCAATATCCAGCCGGACGATCGCCTCGGACCGTGGCAAGATCGATGAGCACAAATCGTACTCCCTACATCATATAAGTAAATTGTCGAAATATAAATGATAGCGACTCACCGAGCCAGGAACATCATACATCGAGTCAAGGAGCACACTCTCCATGACCGCCCTCAGACCCCGCGCACCCATTCCTCTCGCAATTGCCCGCTCACATATTTCTCTACACCCCATAATGATATCCATCAACCTTCGTTCTACTTGAAGTAACAAAATAACCCACCGCAGCGCTCGACTCGTAAACCGAATCTCCACACCACTCCCAGCAAACAACGATTCGTACTGCTTCACCAGCGCACCTCGAACCTCTGTCAGCACCCGTAACATATCGGATACAGAAAGAGGTCGAAGAGCCGTGACACATGGTAGTCGGGATATAAACCTATAACAACCAATGAACCTTGTCAAACTCCCAACTAAAAGATGTGAAGGAGAGGACTCACTCCGGGATATACCCAAACTTGATCAAATCCCCTGGTTCGACCATATCCAACACCGCAACCTCGTTCTTCTTCTCGTTCGGCGTGAAAAACGGCATAAATCCGTTCTTGGAGTCCGACTCGGGCGCGAGCGGGGCACCGAACCCAATCGACTACATTGCCATCAATACTACCCCATATCAAATCAGATCAATCGGACTCACACCTCGATTCATCCGATTCAAAACGACCTTATCCAATCCGACAAACGCTCCAGACAAGATGAACAAAACATTACTCGTATCGACCTGGTAGGTCTCGCTCTTGGCTACACCAAAAAAAGGAATTATTAACGAAACTAGATATAAAGATGCAGAACGACTCACGTCCGGCAGTACCCGCTCCTCCCCGCCCAGGCACAATATCCGGACCCATCGGCATCCCAGGACCAGGCGGTGGATTGCCAGGCGAAGTCGGCGCGTCAGGAGCACCTTTCGCGTGGACTGTCACGGTCGCGCCCTCAATCATCCTGAGAAGAGCCTACAAACACCACCAGTAAATATTCTTAAATAAAGTCACGCTAAGTCCAGACGAGAAACGTACCTGCTGAACGCCCTCCCCGCCTACATCCCTCCCACCAGTCCCATTCCCAGCGCCATTCTTCCTCGCAATCTTGTCCGCTTCGTCAATACACACTATCCCAGTCGACGCGCGAACCGGATCCCAGTTGGAAGCTTGGAGCTGGGAAACATCGCGCGTGTAAATATCCAAGAATAATAGATAGACAAATGTAATTACGCACCAAACGATGGATACACATCTCCGCATCCTCTCCCACGTCTGCCCAACAAGTACATATTTAGCCTCGGTTCGAATCGAGATTAGATATACCCACATCCTGCCTGTATCATAATTAGCGCACCTCTTCTCCAATTGAACAATAGACAAAACGCACTTGAGTAAAAGCAGTAGCATCGCTCATTGCAAACGGCACATCCAACACCTTGGCCAACGTCCTCGCAAGCAACGTCTTGCCCGACCCGGTCGGACCACTACACTCCCACATCACCATAAGACGTAAGGGTTACGGCTTTCTCATCAAGCAATAGTACGTACATGAGCAAGACATTGCTCTTCTCAAAGGGCGTGTACGTATCGTTCTGTACTGGCGAAAACGAGTGGGAGGGTTGGCGTTGGTATTCGAGGGTGAGGCGGGAAGGGTGTGGTTGTATTGGCGGGACTATATAAAATAAGTTAGCTAACTAGCGAGGTGTACACAAATTGAATCATACCATCCGGAACGCTCACAGGCGGCCACCTCGGCAGCTCATCCCCATCTCCAATCGACGAATGCAGCATAGCCCGTACACGAGCATAATGGTTATACACTCTACCCACAAAACCAAGGCCCGATTAGCCACAAGCTTCACCAGCTCAACACCACCTTACGCTACAGCCAACACCTTCTTCGCCCTCTCCTGCCCGACCACAAACGAATCTAGATGCGCGACCAGTCCGCGGGGACTAATTCCATGATTCGCCCAGGCGCTAGTCGTGGTGGCCGGGTTATGCCACGCCCGAGGCCGGTCGAGGTCGGCTGTTGCTTTGCGGACGTACCCGCGTCGTACGAGGGTTAATGGTGGGCGGAACGAGGGCAGTCGGCTCATCGCGGTGGTGGCCGGGACGAGTGCAGGATGGGGCACGTGACCGGCTTCATAACCAAATCA
Organism: Ceratobasidium sp. 428; assembly: GCA_019623705.1. NCBI lineage: Eukaryota > Fungi > Basidiomycota > Agaricomycetes > Cantharellales > Ceratobasidiaceae > Ceratobasidium > Ceratobasidium sp. 428. The sequence continues at coordinate 2,945 of WSTJ01000810.1, forward strand.
GGAATAGTAATTAGAGCTTGGATTCGGGGTTAAAGCCCGGGCGCGTTCCTGGATGCTTCAATCAGTTAACTCTCGCCTAGGCTTACACGATCATACGTGACTACAAGTTCAAAACGGCGCATATACAGATGATTCTGAACAGGACTACAAGACTCGTATACTACCCTCTCACTCATTCTTCCAAACACCATACCGCGGCCTCACACTCCCCCTCTCTAACCCAAGACGAAGCCTTTTTACTTCCATCCCACCTAGTTCGGTTTCTGAAAACAAATCCATCGCAGAAGTCTTTGCAGACCGTCCGTCTGGATCGCTGGCAAAATTTGGCGTTGGGGATCGGTATTCGCCAAACTGCTGAGCGACGATTGGTAGTGGGTTCAAGAGCCTAAGTTGGGCAAGTTTGAGCTCAGGAACATCCTTGTCTTTGGGTTTGCCTCGAAGCTCGGATGGCACGTGAATAGATCCGGTAGTAGTGATCGATGACATGGCGAAGACTAGTAGTGCGATGAGCCCATACAACGCAAGTAGTCCGGTAAAAGTAAGAAGCGGCGCAAGTAGATACCGCCCAACGATCGTAGGAGTCAAAATCTGGACATCGGTAGCCGGGACGAAAACAAAAGATCCAGATACATATCCGAGTGCAAGACGAGCAAGCTCTTGATTCAGCGCCGCCATGACGTCTTGCACGTTACGTGCCACCGTCGCGCGAGCTCGAATATTGATCGTGAGTCTATCGGAGATCATCTGCCACGAGTACGGGCTGATGAGAATGGTCGCAAATCGTTCGCTGGAAGGAACCGACCCGGCCGTGTCCAAAGCCCAATTGTTTGCCCCGGTAGTTCCGTCATACTGAAGCGTAACATTGAAGATCTCGATACTGCAAGATGCCAAAAGAGTTAGAGTCGAGGCGGGCCACCCATTTACCGCATCGTTCAGCGAAGTGTCGTCTTCTTCATTATGAACAAACCAGCGAAGCTGCAAAACAGACTTGACCGGGTTCGTCCCACAACGGTCCATGAACCCTACAGGCAGACCTGATTGACCTGGTAAAGGCGAAATAGCAGGATCATTCCAAGGATGTATAGGAGCCACAAGGGCAACGCTCAATACGAACTCGTCCCCAGTCGGAATGGCCGTAATTCCGAGGTTGCTGCAGTTGACCCGCATAAATATGTCAATATCGCGACCACAGAGACTGTTCAACGAGTTACAATGAGCGCGCATTCCAAACGTTGTAGCCTTGAATTTAGCGGTTTTGTTCACCGAAAGTGGGACAGTGACAGCCATATCATCAGCCTCCGCCAAGGTGATAGTAATCCGGTCGGACGACGAGTTTGAAACAGCGGACTCGCCAGCGTCGACAAGCCATGGTGTATTTCTAGCCCATCCGCCAAAATGAGACATACAGACTCCCGTGTTTGGGAGGTAGTCGGACTCGTTACAGTTGGTTTCGTTGAACGCGAGAGATGCCAATAGAGGCTCCGAGTTCGACGTCACGTTATGCAACACCGCCGTAGTTGTCACATGGAGCCAGAGATCCGCAAGCCCAATTAGATGGGTCACCACATATACGATTACCCCCATGATAACGGCGGTTCGGAAATAGCTGGGCACGCTGGGACGCAATTTGCCCTTGAAGAGATATCGTACTGCATCGTAGAGGGATACGATACTCGAGGCGCTTAGCACATGGAGCATTAGTCCATATCTAAGGCAGAAGTCAATAGATTAGCTTGAGTCGAGCGCCAAAAAGGCTTACTGAAGCGGAGTTGGACCTCCATCGTGTCTCGAGCGAGTCTTTTCTTGCTCCTTGACCCAAAGGTGCGCAATGTGATATCCAACTAGTGACATCAAGATTGGGCTTGTGGCGGAAACAATGGTACTCTACGCGTCGTCGTATATCATTACGACTGAATAGCTGGGTATATGCTCACTCACGATAAATGATGTAACTGTTAGAGCCCTCAAAGTCGCGCTTTCGGCGGTGTTATTCGATTTTTTTGTACCTTCATCGACCAGCAAGTACCCGTCTCGAAACATCTCAGAAGGAGAGCTCCTGCGTTTCGCGAGCAACCAGACAAGCACAGCAAGACCGAGCCCAGAAGTCAGAGTAAACACAGCCAGGGTTGGAAGAAGCGTGCCCCAGCTTAAGTATCGACGTTGTTTCTGAGACACTTCAAGCTGAACTTGAGGTTTATCGCCGAGTAGTGAAGGATCTTGACAGTGCATTGGATTTTGAAGCAAAGCAGCGTTATAGTCTCCGTCTCGGAAAGTGGGTGTGCCCCTGTGCGATTGGGTTCCCCATTGACCATAGTTTTCTCCGTAGGGAGTACTGGCACCTGTAACAAACATAAAGGTATCCTCATGGGTACTCTAGTATCGAAAAACAGTGCATACCTTGCGCGTGGTTTGAGATCATAACAATGAGAGGGAGTTCAAGGGATACAAGAGAAGACGGACTCGAAGGTGAAATATCAAAGAGGAGGGCTGTCGGAATATATTTCGTTCGCCCCTATATCAGCGGATGTATTTGTGCCGGTTCCGGAAGGCGCGCCAGGTCCCATTCAGTTCGGTGTCATCCGATGTGAGCAGACTTTCACGACTGCGTCATCTTCACCAGCTTAAAGTGAGGATGGAGATAATAAACCTTGAATCATAATTTTAGCAAATCGCTTACCGACCGATAAAAGCATTGTCCAGCTCACCTATGAGACAACTCAACTATTAGCCGGGTCAATTGGAATCAAAGAGATGGTGCCTGGAGTGCGCGCTTGTTACTTTTTTTTGACAGGTAGTTTGATGCCAAGCGAACGCTCAACTTAGATCAACAAGTCGTATTCGGTGCTAAGCGTTTAAGGTGTGGTTAGTTTCTAAAAAGTGTTGGTGCACTAGCGGGCTGGTGGGGAGACGAATTTGTGTTTGGCGGCGTCGCGGCTTACAACCAGATGAAAACACAACTAGATAGAAACAGTAAGGTAATCTAGATATTACTCCAACCATGGGATAGTCCCTAGAACAGCTAGTAGACGGAGACAGAAAAAAACACATAGATCCGGCTGTCTGAGATTGGAAACAGGTGGCTGGATGGGTGGCTAATAAGACGAACATAAGCAACGCGCAAAGTCTACCCATCTCTGAAGATGATGCTAGTGAACCGGAGATAGGTCGTCAGATATCAAGCTCCAGAGATCGGAAGTGTCGACAGATATGTATGCTGAGTAATTAAGCAGCAGTATTGAATCGATACTCCGGCTTGTAACTCAAGAGAACAGAACCTCGGGAGTCTAAGACATGAATTGCGTTGAGGCCAATGCACCGAGCATCAGAGCAATTAACTGTAGAGAGGGAGATGTGAAGGTATCAACGATGATGTAGCCGATGACCATATCATTGTGAGCTCTCAAACCAGTACTTGACAGCAATGCGATGAACAACGGGGCCTCAGGTACGAATTTCCCAGAAAAGTTATAGATTCAGTCCTAGAGTGATATAAGCCATAAAAGCACTTCAGAGGAGATTGCCTGAAGCTACAGTTTTGTGAAATCGAGATCCGTGCCAGCAGAGTATCTATGACGTAGCCAAAGGTACCTCAAGTCGGAACAGGAAACGTTATTTGGCTACCGGATTAGCGTGTATAGTGACCTAGGATTTAGATTTTGTACTGATACTTGAGTATAAGTGAGCTAGTAGAGAGCGAGTTAGGTTAGGTTAGGTTTGAAACAAAACGTTTCGCTTCCGGACAGTCACGTGACATCCCCTATCTCGGCCACTCCAAGCACCTCTCCGCTTGGACTAACAGCGCAGAACTCATTTACACATCACTAGTCATGGATTATGTAGTGGGGAATAGCTAAGCGATACAATCGTGCAAATATGCGAGACGAGAAGAAATGTAGCTGTAAAAGTGGCAATATAAATGCTACGGCCAGGTATGAAAACCTCGGTCCGTCGTAATACAAGAAAAACTATCTTCATTCAGTATGCCAATTGTAATCCAGATAATCGAGTCTGGTCTATGAATATTTCATTAGCTCCACTCCTTTTGATTAACTCCTCCAGTCCTCCCCGTTCATGATATCATACTGAGTCCAAACATTGCGCGGCGAGGAATGGTGACCCGGAGTACGTCCCCGTTGAACTCGGCCCGGATGTTGGCCATATCGGCATCATAACCAAACGAGATGCGACGCTCAAAGTGGCCAGCTGTTGGGCACACATCAGTTAGAACGAGAGGCGACGAAAAGGAAGAGAGGCACTAACCTCCGTCGTCATTATCGTTATAATTGTCCGCGACGATCACTAACACGCGACCTCGCCTCGTCCCGATCGTAATCCCATCGGGATGAAACCCAGGTAGCCTATTCATCTCATCAGTCGTCATCAAGACATTCCATCCCGGTGAGGCTTACCTAACGGTGATTGCCCAACTACCGCCTTCGCTCCCAGGCCCACCTGCGGGCGGGACCTCCTCGACCCTAACCTCCAAAGGCTTCGTCGGCGCATGGTTAGGCAAAAACGGGTACTCGTACGCAGGGGGCTGAACCGGGGGCGTATGGATATGTGGAGGAGGAGGCGCAGGGGGCGGCGACATCATCAAGCTCGCCCGGCGAGATTTTTGGTCGTTTGATTGAATAAGTGTCGTAACCGGGGTATGCCCGACCAACGGAAGCGAAGCAGTGCTTCCTCGTTGCGCTAGGGTCGTGCCGAGATCAAGCGAGAGGTTGGCGCGACGGAAGCGAGGCGAATCGGTTTGCGAGCTAGACTCTTCGGTTATGGGACTATGGGTATTGCGATGAGCGGCCGGTACCTTAGGGGCTGGTGCTGGGCTCGGTGCAGGGGCTGGAGGTGGCGGTGGCGGAGGGGGTGGCGTAGCAGCCGAGCCCCTCCCGGTTTTGCCAGGACTAACCGCGTGAGTAGAACTGTTTCTTCGTCTAAACGAGAAATACGACGCCGCGCGTGTTTCTTCCGGACTCCTCGGACTTGCTGCACCTGATGACATCGAGCCAGACCTAGGCGTTTTAGGTGAACCGACACCGGGGATATGCAAGCCCATGTCCCGTAAGCGAGCATTCCAGCCCTGAGAGGCAGCAGTGTCGGCCGGGGCGGTGGTCGCGTTGGTCGTGTGAGAGGGCGTGGGAGAGTCAACTCGGGGTACGGAGGCAGTTGGGAGCGTCGAAGCGGGGGGCAACACGAATGGCATCTCGCGCTGCGATCCAATTGATGCGTGGCGTTTGCCGCCGGCACGAGAAGACAATCGCGAGGTGAGCTGCGGACGCGTCATGCGTGGGCTGCTTTTGGGACTTGGGCCTGAGCCGGAGGTTGCATTACTGTTATTAGGCGGCGTAGTCACGGTGGGTGGGGTAGGCGGGATTAGGTTCGATGAGAACTGAGCAGTTGCAGCAGGTTTGGGGGGAAAGGCGATGGTCGAACTTGGTTGATTAGATGTGGCCGACTGGCTAGAAATTTGGGAATCATCTGGGGATATTGCTGATTCGGATCGCGATAGTTCCGGCGTTTGCGAACTCGATGGAGTATTCATCCTCGTATCTAGATTGAATCCAGGTCTTAGCGACAGCTAATTAACGTTATTATATTACACAATTAGCTCACCATAATCAGCCCGCCCATCGTCTTTGCCACCATCCATCACTTGCTCCATGGGCGAATAATTAGCCGAGTTCATAGAATGTAGATCAAGAGCACGGTCTAGGGCCGAAGCAGCAAGTACTCCGGGAGAAAATATAGAAAACGAGGTTAGTCGAGAGCTGGTAGTGTTCATGAGGGTGGTAGAGTGTCTGTGGTGGTTGGTGGTAGAATTAATTGAGCTCCATAACGCTGGGGTGGTGTAGCTTTGGGGGTGGAGCGGAAGATGGAAACAGAAATCACGTGAGCCGCGTGGTAAGGGCTGTGTATCACACGCGCTGGGCGTTTATCAATCTAACGGCTAGCCGTCCCCGACAGGTGACCTATAATCCCGATCTGTCTAAGCCTGGTTTATGCGTAGATGGTCGCAACCGACAGATTTTTACTTGAGTATTCACAAATATCAGTAAACAAATTCTCCGATTTCTTCACAAAAACTCTTTGGGTTCCGTGTGGGTTCCGGTGCAATGACGTTGCCAGTTGGGCAGTGTGGTTAAACCGGTGCTCCATCCGGTACATCGATATCGTAGTCCAGAAAGTCTGCAATCAGGATCGATATCAGTCAAGTCATCGCGCAAGGTTAGGTAGAGCGCTTACCTTCTATGCGTGACTTGATCACGTTCTGGACCGCGCTGCAATTGGTTTAGTATCTTAGGGATATCAATGAACCATAGCAAAGAACCTTTGGTGCGCATCGCTGATGTCGTATGCGCGTAGAGCCTCTCGGTTTTTGAAGTATGCGATAAAGCCTATCGTAAGTTCTGTTAAGTCAGCTCGGTGGAGCAAACGATCTACCGGAGTGTACCGAAATTGAATCCTTTCGTTCTCATATCAGAAACTGGAGCGCTGAACTGCATTGGCTTCAGCGGACCTACGAAGTAATGAGAGAAACAGACATAGGAGCTCGAGAATTACACCTACCCGGTACATCCTTCAACGAATCGATGATGTCCTGTTTCGCCTGTTCGAGATCAGGTTGGCCTTTAACACTGAAAAACACTGGAGCGCGGTTCCACAAAGATGCAAGGGTCGCATAAGATGGGTCAAGATACAAATGTCAGCTACATACGCATAGTTCTCCGCATATAACCTCGTACCAAGGTGGATGATCATGGTCGACTTTGATCACCCGGGTCCGAGATCACCACGCGGCTGATGACGAAATGTTTGGATGTGTGTATCGCGAGGTCCACGCTTGCCGGATTGGAGCCGCGAACAAATGTGTCTCTGTAGCCGAAAATACAGATTGTTCCTCGATGCTGTTACCTAGAATGCTATCTCATTCGGACCTAGAAGACTGTCAGTCCTACGGGTGACTTCGTAAAACTCTCAAAACCTGCATGCTGATATTGGCAGAGTATGTTTTGCTTCGCTGTGGTGTTCGTCTTGACGGAGCGTTGCTAGACATTGGAGGCCTATATGCGTCTGAAACATTATGAAGCGTTCAGTTAGAAATCGGACGCATATAATATTGATTCCGCCATCCCAAGACATTTTCCCGATTATGCATGTAAAATCTCCAGCTTCAACTCTTGAACGTCTATGTAGATCGAAGTCCGGATTCGAAAAGTAGCTCATACAGGGCCTTCTGATAACAGGATTCGAGAGTCATGAATTGCACGCGAAGGTATTGATTAGGCCTTCAGCCTGCAGTCTTACTAAGCCTACTTCATTTGCAACCATTCGTGCAAGAGGGTCCAAATTGACGTAGATTCTTGGGACAGAATTGCCGGCTCCATTAGCAAGCATGAATGAGCGGCGGCGCAGCGGCGGGATAGGCGTCAATTACGTGTGTATACATCAGGGTACATACTGCTTCCCACTGGTCGTCCTCACTGTTCACTATAGTCGCATAGTCGCGACGTTCTTGATTTTGCACATCCTTGGAGTATGCGAGATCGCCAAGGGAGAACTACTTCCTATATGCTCTATTGCCATTACAAAACTGATGTCTGGTTATTCGTCTCAAACCCTCCAACGACCAGAACACGGATACCGTATTACTAAACGTAGCAACTCTTAACGTACAAAAGGGTCAGCAACAAGTTCCCTTGACCAAATCGGTAGCTCCTGCTCGTTCTGAACTATGGTCAGCTTCACTCCATACCGGCCCGCCTCCTCTTCTCCCGCTCTCGGACCGAAGCGTCCCATTCGGGTTCCTGTATCCATAATTTTTGAAGCGCGCGAATGGAGAGAAGCAGTTGTAAATCCTCTAGGTCAAAATCACAGTTGATTAAGCACAAGTTATCCAGCTTTGGCCAAAAGTCAGCGCAAGTAGGAGCGTCTCGCCGGGACTCGCAAAAAACCGACCAGCGTTGAATTGCAAGGTACTCTAGATGCGGCATACGGACAAATGACGACGAAACACTTGGACATATCTCAAAATGGGATGAAGTGATGTACACCGCCGCCACCTTGTGGCGCTCAAGGAATGAATGGACCGCCGGGAAGAACTCGGGATGATCTTCGAAGGTGAGGCTCAGTCGTATCGAATCAGAAGTACTAGCTATCATCTGCAAGGCGACCCATAAATTCTGTCGGGACTCTTTTGATTCGAGGCGAAGCAGGCCCAAGTTATTCAAAGCAATTGCACTTGGTACTCTTGGATCATTCTGGTCAATCTCTATCTCAACGTCGACGAAGGCCAACGAACGTAGTTTGGGACTACCCTCTAGTATAGCTGCGATGTCCCACTGAGTGTACGGGTTGAATTGCCTGACGGGACCAAGATAGAGGTCGACAAGTCCTGAGTAGAATCCTAGTCTCCAATCTAGCTTAGCATTCTCCAGTACCAGGGTCTGCAAGGAGCCAAAGAAAGTTTTATAATAGTCAAGAGTAGGCCCGTAGCGCCCGATAGAGCCGTGATTGATGGACAGGTGTACCGTATTTCTTTCCAAACGAATATGTATCTTGAGCGTCTTGGCGATACCAGCAGATCCACGCTGAACCCAGTAACCGAGAATCTCGGGCACAAGCTCGTCCATCTCCATACCATCAGACTGGAATTCGACTGTATGAACTCGCGGCAACAACGAGACGAGACAATCGGCCGCATAATCAATATCCTCCTCACCATAGTTGAACTTCTCCAGCGGATGTGGGCGTTCCCATATTGAGAGGGATAGGGGGTGACTCTGTGCCCGCTTGGCCCAGAGGTCAACACGGCTATAGGCCAGATAGTCATCGGGACCAACGGGTAATTCAATTTGGGACCAACAACCTGGAGTCTGGAGCGTTATCCGACGCCATAGTTTGCAGACCAAGGTGAGATTGCAGATCTCATTTTTCCCTTTTTGAACGACCAAAATAAGAATGGTGCTAAGTATCTCGATAGGAAGTGAGTTGATGGGTATGAGACTATCAGAAGTGTTGCGCATGGCCCTTAGCGAGAATCGAGCCTCAGAGGGTTTGTTCGTAGGAAGGTAAGACCGTGAGCTGTGAGTCGAAGCCAGAGAATACCTCGGCTCGTTGGTGGCCAGAGGAGCGGTCGACTGGAAAGACCTCGAGCGCAGTTTTGAGAGCGGCACAAGCATCCACATAATCCTGGATCGTTTGGGTGAGTTGTTTCTGGGCGTGCTTCCAGTGCGAAAACGCGACGCCGTAGACGTTGAGAGGCGAGCAAGACATCGCTAATGATTTGATGAACGGCGCTCGTGAGCACTCCAGATAACGCGTGTTTTGTAGCCATGAAATGATAAAGACCCACCAGGTCCAGCCGATCAACTTTATATCGAAAACGTTAGTCACAAGGTTTTTGAAGAAGGGTAATGATAGGTATAGGTACTGAGGGTACTGTTGAATTCTCTTAAATTGTTCAAACTTGGGAGGTGCGAGGTGGTGGCGGGAAGGAGCTAGTCGGTTAGGTAAGCTGGGTTGTTTACTTCTGTTGAACTCTATTCTGGGATTGAAAGAAACGAGTACAGAAAATGATAGATTGAGTTAAGGGCAAGGTGCCGCTCGGTGAATCCTTTTTGGTCAAGGATATGCTGGCAGAGGCGTTAGTCGACACGGCGGTATCCGTAGGCATGGCAATTTTGGTCAATGTCGACATGCATAATATAGATAACTGAGATACGCCTTGCGAAGAGAGCATGGGGTTGAATCAACTGTGAACGAGCTTATCAGAAAGTGGAATTGGCACGAGGACTAAGAGTCTCTGACTTGCTTAATACTGAATGCACATAAACTCGCTAAATCACGGGCCCTAGTACATTTGCCTGTAGGGCTTCCGGTCTCGCCTAAGCACGGACAGGAGCGCTTCCAAAATAACGAGCCAAACTGTACCGTTCAGAGACTTCCCCCGCTTCCGGGGGTTCGGGTTAGCTCAGAAAAATTAGTTACAAGCCGGGCCGGTTACACAACAAGAACTTTTGATACGTTATGGGATTATAACTCTGGTTTACTTATTGTGGATGGCAATCGAAATTACACCGAAGTCGTAAGGAAATGAGTCTGCTATCCGAGGCTACTTAGGTCTAAAGCTATCACCCCATCCAAGTCCTATTGCATCTAGTTCGGGTTCTCATGATTCAAGAAAAGAATACAGGCGTATCGAATGTCATATCTTATGAATTCACACACGAATCCACCGCTAACTGATGTTGTACTACGGTCTTGCCGTTCACAATGCAGCCCATACTTTCCGGTGATGCCCATTGGTCATTCGAGAAGCAATTGCGGGTCTGATAAAACCCAGGAGCGTCGGGGCATTCGAGTTCTTGACTTCTGCCTGCGATGGTTGCTGGCCAGTCGCCGTCTTTGGAGCAAGACCGCAACGTGCTACGAAAAAAAATCGAAGACAGCGGAGAAATAGTGGAATGAGATGTTAGGGGTGAGATTGAAGAGGGTGAACTAAAATCTCCGTCTGCAAAATGAAAATTTCTCAGTGAGAACTCCGCCCGTGGTGAGTGCTCGCTTAACTCACGGAGCGCTTAGTGAGTACGTGTCTGTTTCTCACGAGTCTGTTAATCACTCACTTGGCGCTCGTGGGGCTCCATCAGCAAAAACTGAAAATTTTTTCGTAGCAGCTACGATGCTCTAATTGCTACAAGTGCTATGTAGCGCTACCGTAGCACCGGTAGATCATACCACCTCGGCACGAGTTTTGTTCGCGTTGATGCTACGGTTCATGCTAAATTCGTATATGCTCGTAGCATAAGGTAGCAAACTAGTTTTTATTGTAGCCGTGTAGCCAACAGTAGCACCTGGAACTTCGCCTTATACTCCAGTCTCTCTCCCAACTGTCTAATGCATCTTTGGCGTTGCGAAATCGGGGCTGGCTGCTATAGTAAAAATAGTTGTTAGTTAAATGTCAAATAAAGCCTATTTATGCGTACCTTTAAGCTATTTCTCTACATCGCCCCAAGTCCCAACACTTCCAGCTGCCTATCGCCGCTCCCAGCTGAGCCTGCGAAAACGAATAAATTCTCATTTACGAGGCTACTACAGCTCACGCGCGAGTTCCGACAATGTAAGCCATCGAGATGGCCGAATTCCCAAAGCCGGATCTGAAAACTACCTGAACAGCATAATATCTCAGAAAAACTACGGCGTAAAGGCAAAGAGACATTAATAAAACTTACCTTGAGTACCCTCGATAGCAGCCAGCGCAGCCTCGTCCACCGCCTCGGCTCCCATCATGATCTGTTCCTCCTTCGCAGGAATCCTTGCTTGTACCTCCTCCTTTGCGATCGCTAAATCCTAGAACCGCGCCTGCAGCTCGCGCTCGCGACGCTCCAGCTGCTCGACCTCCTCTTTCGATGCATCAATACGACGAGGAGCTGCAGCCTGCTCGATCGTATGCAGCCAAGCAAAGCTCTTGTACTCGATGTGTGTTTTCAGCAGGTCAGCCGACCCATCCTTGATACGTTTTGCCAGGGCGGTTGAACGGGCACTATATCCTCCTAGCGTAATGTTCAACCTTTTCTCGACTTTGGCGGCTTTGGCAGCTTCCTCAGTCATCGCGTCCCGGTCTTACCAAGAGCGCAGCGATCCCGGCAACATCAGCAAAATTCAGTTTGGATATATAGCGCTATATATCTGATATATAGCCGAATAGCAGAAAATGACACCCCCCCATGTTTATATCAGATACATAGCGCTATATAGCAGCTATAGATCCAGCAAGGAAATGTACATGGCGGATACATAGTGGCTATGTAGCGGATATATAGCTGCTATATAGCAGCTATATAGTGGTTTCATAGCCACACGGTTGCCACATAGCGCTATATAGCCAGCCCACGTGCTATATAGCAGGTATATATGCGCTACATAGCCGATATATATCTGCTATCTCGTGTCTATAGATATACCGGGTGGCTATACAGCGCGGCTATAGATGCGGCCGTCTACCTGTCGCTTGGCGTCGCTCTGGGGAGCAAACAATGTATGGTTCGTAAATCAGATGATATATTAGGTGTTTGTGCTACTATAATACATGCACTAAAAACATATGCTTTGGTGCCTGCGGTAGTGTGGCTCGCGCGCAGGGCTAGGTCAGATCACCAGTTGTGGCAGGCAATCGTGGCGGATGGAGTGTTCAAGATACTTATGCTACTCGCTGCTGGGGTGTTAGCCAGGTTGTGGCGGGCCTGCTGGCGTAGTAGTGATCAAGGGGAGCACACTCCCGGTGGCCACGGGCGTGCGCATACGTGTGTGGGGTTGACAGCGTGGGTGTAGGCGAAGCGAAGTTATTAGTGGCCATAGACCCGGTAATCTAGTGGCTTACCAGTGCCAATGAAGGCCAAGCTAACAACTATCGCGGAAAGATTGCTACCGCGATTATACGTTCACGCAGCGGCAGCACTGGGTGACAAAAGTAGAAGACGTGAACTTCCAGACATGCCTTCGAAGGACACATGAGTTACTCACCAGTCATATGTGTGTGCACTGGGGCGAGATCTAAGTGACGACGGCAGGGCAGGACGCAAAAGCCAACCAGAGGCGCACGCGACAAGGCATGGATGGATGATAGAGCTGAGTGTCAACGTCAAATACAGACGAAGGGCGCGAGGAGCTCACCGTGAAGGCCCTTTCGAGTGGAGGCGGAGATGGCCGGATGGCGCAAAGTGTTGTCCAGCGAACATCATTCGGCGCGCGTCGTGTAGAAACAGCGCACGGCACGTATTGACCAAGTCGAGGCCAAGGCGGAAGGGAGGTGAGCACGTCAACGTTGGCTTCGAGCCTCAAACGCGGACGGAAAACGTACCGTGCAAATAAATTAGCATCGAGAAACGCTCTGCGCGAGTTATGGGTCGCGGCGGTCGGATGGTGCGAGCAAGAAAGCGGACGACCCGCGCTCAGGAGGGCGAGCCAAGAGAGGTTGGTGGAGTTGTGGTGACGAGGGGTTCATCGTGTTGGTGGATGCAAAACGGGCCCACAGTGACAGCTCACGTGCTGCTCAGGGTCTCGCAGCAACCGCCTTCGCAGTTTCTTCGCCCTCGTTGTCCTCCTCCCACCGTAGACCAGACGGTACCCACTGACCAAACAACCAGCCCCGACACGCGGGCCCGCCTCCTGCCGCCCGCCTTTTGACCAACACCTTCACTGAACGTTGGCGGCGCAAGCCGTCGCGATCGTCGCTCCACTATCCGCACCGCTTGCTTGAACGACTCATCGCATGGTGAGTGCTTGCGTCGCGGCGCCAGTGACCATTGCTAACACGCCTCCCCTCACGCTCACCTCGGAGGCCGCATGAGGCGTTGGCTGAACCTCCCGTTGCGCCACTCGCTCGCCTTGGCCGCTCGCCCATACGCTCGCCCCCGTTGAAACACGGCGCCGACCAACGATCGCACGCCCAGCCTTAACCGACGGCGTGCAACCACCACCCGCTGCTCGCTTTCGATCCACCACTGCTGCTGGTAATTGCAGCACGCGTCACTTGCGCCGTGCCTGAGCGACTCGACACACGGTGAGTATTCGCCGTGTCGTGCTTGTGACCCGTTCTAACGCGTGTTTGTTTTCTGTCGTATTCGGCCCGCCTGCTACCGTGCCACTTCAATTGTTCGCCCGAGCGTTCGATATTTGTCCCCGCCCACCACACAGTTCGCAACCCTTTGCGGTAGGAGAATACACTCCCACCTCCATTGCTCGTGCTAACCCGACTGTTCTTCTCTTCCGTCAGTCACCGCTTGTGCCTCCGGTCGCATGCCGCGGTATGCCCCTGGTATGAAGCCTGTGCAACTGACGGCACCAGTTTATTAACACGCCAGTTTGTTTGACGCGACGAATGCCTTAGATATTCGTTTTCTCCTCGTCAGACTTAGTTCTTTACACTTACCATCATTTGACTCGTGTGTTGTAACTGGATCCAATATATCATCTGATTTACGAACCATACATTGTTTGCTCCCCAGAGCGACGCCAAGCGACAGGTAGACGGCCGCATCTATAGCCGCGCTGTATAGCCACCCGGTATATCTATAGACACGAGATAGCAGATATATATCGGCTATGTAGCGCATATATACCTGCTATATAGCACGTGGGCTGGCTATATAGCGCTATGTGGCAACCGTGTGGCTATGAAACCACTATATAGCTGCTATATAGCAGCTATATATCCGCTACATAGCCACTATGTATCCGCCATGTACATTTCCTTGCTGGATCTATAGCTGCTATATAGCGCTATGTATCTGATATAAACATGGGGGGGTGTCATTTTCTGCTATTCGGCTATATATCAGATATATAGCGCTATATATCCAAACTGAATTTTGCTGATGAATACGCTCCTGGGATTCGAGAGTTGCAGCATCAACCCAGGCCTTGAGATTACGGTCGTAAGCCCAGGTATCGCGCATGTGCGCCCAACTCAAGAGCTCGCCGCCAAAGTCCTCCTGCCCAGCAGCGAGTACTACACCCTTCTTGACCTCTTGGAGACGCGCGCCGATGATCCCAAGAGTGGCAGATAGTTCCGCGTGCACCGCTAGGATTGCAGCAGCTACGTCCTCATCGTCAGGCATGTCGTACATAGATGGAGTACCCCCCGGGTAAGGTGTACTAGGGAGGGGATGAGCAAGTATCGTGTTGGATGATGTCAATGAGCTCCTGGTCGATCAAAGCCTGCGCGCCAGAGAAAACGAGAAAACGTAACGCCCGGCCCGGCCGCGAAGCGGCCGGGCATAAAGGGCGGTGCAGCCATTTAAAGACCGGCGTGCACGTGGTCTGCTGTCCCAAACAGTTAGCTACTCACCTGGGAGGGGCTTGACTGTTTCGTTGTTGGAGCAACTCTTCAGTGGGGGGGTCCGACTTTATACCCTGCCAGCAGCAGCA
>WSTJ01000811.1:0-17857 GCA_019623705.1 Ceratobasidium sp. 428
ACGCATTCCACCAGCATTCGAGCTCTTGCTGCGAATGTCGTGGACTAGCGCTTGTATGAGTCAGCACCGTGGCTCGGTCCGGTATGACTAAACGGTGGGTGGTGTGGTGTGGTGGATTTCAAATACCAACACAAGGGAATCCACAGCCACACCACGCTGGCTCTGCGGAGTTCGCCACGGAACCACCGGGACGCTGTGCTCCGTGCTGGTCCCTACACACCCGTTCCGGTTAGCGCGTCAGACTGACAAAAAAGAGAAGAGACTCGGTACAATATAGATATAGTGGTTGGCACGAGATCAGAGCCGAGATCAGATCGATAAGATAAAACCACCAAAGTCCTACATGCGAACGCAGATGTCAGTACAATGTCAATGAACTGACCTCGGATCCACCTCGTGGTTCCTATAAGACCGAGATACTTGGGCGCATGTTTGTCTTCCGTGAATTTTCTACGTGGCTTTTACATAAGTAAAGATATTGGGCTTTCCACAGTCATTCGGCGTCGGTTTATAGTTGTGTTATATATTTGAAAGATGCTCATGTATGCGCTTTTTTATGGCTTGAAAATGGTTCTACACCTGCTGAAATACGAAATCTGCTGTTTCCGCAGAGTTGATGAACAATGGGCTTGTCATGGGCACTGGTATCTTGACAAACTTGTGCGAATGCACAAGTTCTGGGGCCATCACGTGGTAATAATTCACTTTGATTATCACTCGACCATCACTCTCACTCTCCCACCCACCTCTTCCTACCTCATACTCGACCACCATGGCCCCGACATGAACGATCACACTGCAAAATCAACGTGCTGTCAACAGAGCAAGTTGCCCCTCCGCCTGGGTCTGCTTGCTGCCAACCACGATTGGCGACAATCGCGACACTTGATCAACCACCGGCCCTGCCATCGACACAAGTACCCCCCCACATTTACCACTTGGGGCATACCACCTTCGTCACCTGAAGATAAGTGAGAACTATCAAAACATACAAGCACATGCTGATAGACTGCATGCAGCAGCGGGAACCTAGGTGGTATAGGGTTAACAGTGTCTCTTGCTGCTTAATGTATATGCAAGTCGGGTACGAATGTTGATTAGTTGACGTCAGGAAAAACCTCCCCTTTCATTAAGATCTGGGGTTTCAATTTACCTGAATTTAGGCCATTTAGGCCATTTAGCTAAATTCAGCTAAATTGACCTAAATTTCATAAATCTGGTGCCAGAAGCCACCAGACATGCCCTAAGCCCTCCCAGCATACACTAGTAGGCCAGAAAAGTGTCTTGAGACAGATCTGGCACAATTGGAAATTCCTAAATCCAGGGTAAATTTACCTAAATTTACCTAAATTGAGGACCCCCCAGGCAAATTTGGGTAAATTTGGCTGCACGAAAAGGGGGGGGTCGTTAAAGTTCTAAATCCCTAAATTTAGCTAAATTTAGCTCAGTTTGGCTGAAACTTAACACCCCATTTTTCCTGACGGAGTTTCCGGTGTACCGGTTGGAAGCGTATGGTTAGATGTGTGGCCTGGACGACAGAATAAAATAAAATAAAATAAAAGACATAGATATTATGCTGAGACTATAGCGGTAATAGAACATAGGTAACGTGAGTGTAGTTAGAGGTCGGCCTATGATGCTGTCTTAGGCACAAGGCCATCGTATGCGAAGAACATCTGACCGATATCGGGATTTTACTCTCGACCTAGGTATTTCAACTACCAGGGTATGACTAACTTCTCTTTTTTGTCGGTCTGACTCAGCTTACTACAGTGGTATTACGTCTGCTGACCCGATGTCAATCCGACATCCGAATTGGGGCGGGAGTGTAGTCTGGTCCCAGAGTCGGCCGCCAAGCACGTGACCAATTTCAACTTGGGTTGGCTCAGAAGCGCCGGAACTGGCTTTTATATCCAGTTCTCAACGATCCGGTAGATCTAAATTTATTATATCGGAAGCTGTGGGCGCTGTATGTGCGATAAAAATGTAGCTCGTTTATCGCAACAAAGGTGTACCATGTGCTCTCTATCAGGTGGCGGTGTACGTACAACGCGTGTTGAGACGGAACGTGAAAAGCTGATCGGGTCTTAGCGTTATCACGTTGCCCCGAGCCTAAATAGTACAGTTGTAGCCAGGTGTCTACATATATAACATTGTCTACAGCAGCTGTGGAGTTTGATAACTCTTCATGGCTGGCCCTATCCCTGCAGTGGCCCTCGCTGGAGGTTTTTTGTCCCTTGCTATCTATTCCTGGTATCACTCGAGGCCCTCTGTTCCGCTTCCGCCTAGCCCAAGGGGCAATATTATTCTTGGAAACGCACTTGAAGTAAGTGGATTAAAATTGCGCCAAGTCGACTCAGCGCACTACCCAATCATGGTAGATCCGAGATGCGAGTGCTTTCTGGCTCAAGTTTGCAGACTATACAAATCAGCATGGTAAGCAACCATTCTCGCCAGAGTTATTCATATCTTAAGCGTTTCCAGGCCCTATTGTTACGATACGACTACTCCAAATGTATCATATTGTGGTATCCAATCCTCATATCGTATATGAACTCTTTGAAAAGCAAGCAGCAAACTATTCCAACCGACCACTTCAATACATGGTCAATCTGTATGCTATTCAATCTGGTACCATAGACCCAGTGCTCTGCTGACGCTTGTGATATAGACTTGGATGGGACAAAGACGTTATCATATTCCTGAACTATGGGCCAAAACTCAAGTATTATCGTACCTTACTTCAACGCGCACTCAACAATTGCGTTGCGCCCGATTACATTCCAATCCAAAAGCAGGAAGTTCGCAAGTTTATGCGACGTCTAGCTGATAATCCCGCGGGTTTTATGGAAAACGTTCACCTGTAAGCAGGACGAGATTTGCAACTGACGCCTTCCCGCCCACATGATTTCTTTAGGATGTCTGCTAGTATAGCCGTTTGAATGGCATATGGCCACAAGGTCAAATCACCTGATGATTGCTTCGTGCAAAGTGCGGAAGAAGTGATGAGCGCGTTCTCTGATGGTGCAGTGCCCTATGCCTCTATCAAAGTTCAGCTGCTGATTTCAACATAGCCCTGAGACCCGGGAAGTGGATGGTCGATGTATTTCCCCTCTGTTAGTCATTTATATGATCTCCTAGCTCATACTATTTATCGTATATCGACAGTGCGCTACGTCCCTACATGGTTTCCGTTCGCGACCTTCTGGCGCCAGATTGCGGCCTGGCAGCGGTTAGGTCACGCGTATCGCAACGAGCCTTTTGAGTTCGTTCAAAAGCAAATGGTAGATATTTTTGAAGCCATGTGCGTATTGCTTTCTTACTAATTTGATGGATATCTTTAGGCTGATGGTGTAGCAGAAGACTCCTTCACGTCCAAGCTATTGCAACCAGAGGATGGAAAGCCTGTCAATAATGAAACGAAGGAACATATAAAAGTGAGTGCTTGGGTATAAAATATAATCAGAATCTCTGAATAACCTAGTAGAATAGCACCTTGCGGCCTCACTATATGGCGCAGGATCTGATACCACGGTCTCTGTCATACAGTCCTTCTTCCTAGCTATGACACTGTACCCAGACGTTCAAGCCAAGGCGCAAGCCGAGATAGAGGCGTATCTGAAGCAGCGGCTGATCGACGATCCCTCTTCTTCCAGGTTCCTGATGCCTGAAGATCGATCCGGGTTGCCGTACACGAGTGCACTCGTACGCGAACTCCTACGATGGCACCCTGTTGCCAACATCATTCCTCACCAGTCAGGCGGTGAGGATGATAATAATGTTATTTCAGAGGGGAAAACGTATCGGATTCCAGCAAACACTTTAGTCATAGTAAATTCATGGTAAGTCGAATATTCTCGTTTATCTCGAAGACTCAGTGGGTAACCCTGGCCTGGTATTTAAAGGCAAATTATGCACAATCCGGATGTATACTTCGAACCAGAGCAGTTTATGCCAGAGCGCTATTTAGTCGTAAACCCTCCGCCAGATCCGGAGTCTTACACATTTGGCTTTGGTCGCAGGTGCGCCAATATACTGCATTCTTGTGCTTGAAGCTGGATTGAATCTTGGCTAGACTATGCCCTGGTGTTCATGTGGCACAACAGTCACTATGGCTAACCGTTAGGTAATATACGAAGCTTGCCTTCAGCTATATTATTATTTACCGCTATGCTTATAGTAATACACTCGCAAGTTTCAACACAACCAAGGCTAAAGATGAGAATGGCTGGGAAGTTATACCAGAGGAACGTTACACAAATGATATTATCAGATTACAGTAGGACGTGAGATTTTGCATGCATTCGGGAGATTGGAAATTGGACAAGTATGCGGATTCTCATCATCCGCACAGCACAAGCAAACAGTACAGAAGCGGGCACGTGCTTAGGTCCCACGATAGCGAACGTGTACACATAGGGTACAAATGTCTATTACTGGATGAACTTCATCAGGAAAAAGCGGATCTATCATTACAACCTGGGTGGGTACTTTTGCGTAATTGACTAAATTTCACTAAATTCATGAAATCCCCCTAAATTCCACTAAATTCAATAAATCCTGACCTCAGGTGAGAAAACACCTCAGAAACACTCCCACACGGCTGTAGTAGGCTCTGGTGGCTGTGTGACCAAAAACCGCAAGGTTTTGGGCAACCTAAATCCGGCCATAATTTAGCTAAATTCTGATAAATTGAGCTAAATTATGGTACATGGGCACTAAATTTGGCTAAATTCAGTCTAACGAAAGGGGGGGGGTTCGTAAGCCCCGTAAGCCATAAATTAAGCATAATTTCACTTAATTTAATGTAATCATTTTCCCACCTTTTTCCTGATGTTTATTGCTAAGGAGAAGAAAAAGGTCACTCATACGCCCCGTATAATCTCCCGTGTTACTTCCTTCTCAGTAAGTTCAGTCTCGGTTTCGATTGTCATGCGCGGGATAATTTCAAATTGTTTTCGGGAAATGCGAAATGCCGCTTTCTGAGGTTTTTATGCGGATTCTCGCTATGCGATATCTCACGTTCTACTGTAGTTGATCAAGTTTTGAACGTGTCTTGTACTGAAACCAAATTTCCAATCTAGCCATCCAACACCATTCTTATGTCGTATCACGCTGAGGGACGGCTGCAGAGAATGGCTCCGAGAGGAGAGTGAGTGAGTGGAGGCTATAAAAAGGGCCTATATGCGCATCAAAAAATAGTTTGCGCTTGTATTTGGACGGCCTGTACTTGTACGGAATGTCCGAATTATTTTGGAAGGTTTCTCTTTCGCATCGTGTGCTCGATCGTTCACTTGCATGATCGAGACCTAAGAAGCGTGTACCTAGTTGATCCAAAAAATATCATGGTGGCTTTGTGCTCACCCCAGCGAGTATTACCTAGGTGGTATCAGCGGTTTTTATATAATACCAATATGTAGTATGGTGGCTCAGCTTAAAATCCCGAGGTTAGATCAGCTGAAACCTGATTATATGCGTAACTTTCTGTCCGTCCATTTATCCTTTAAGTAGATGATTCCATCATCACCGAGCCGAACACCAGGTCTTGCTCTCAGTTATCCTAGCCAGCTGGCCACTTTAATTGCTGGATCAGTTGGAGGATGCCAGCGTGGCCGGATCTCCCGGATTACGAGTGCCATTCGTAGGTCGGGAGGTCTGACTAAGTAAGAGGCTGGCTGTGAGAGCCGAAGATAATTACAGTGTGAAAGAAAGTCAGTGCACGGTGCCGCACACGGACGCAAAATGATCGTAGTTACAGATCAGGTTGAACGCGTCGCCACAAGGTGGGTTTTGGTCGTTCAGTCCCAGTTCCTCCAGCTAACGGTGGGTTAGGTTAGGTTCACGTGACCCAGCGCGGTGCGTTAGCGACCTTCTTGCTCAACAGTGCGCACGCAAGTCCGCCGGCTACGCTGCACACGTGACCAAAGCTAGGAGCAAGCCTTCAGCTACTGCTAATTATTCTACCCGAACTATAAGTCTTAACCACTCGCTTGATCTGACTTATTACGACGCTCTCGACCTCACATGCCAGGCTCCGGGCCAGACTAGAATTATAGCACTGTGTAACTCACGCAGCTACTCTAATTATATATTCGGGGTGTTTTACCATCTTCTCTTCCTGGTTCATTGAGTTCAAGCTCGTGTATGTATGCGCCTAAATATAGTTTCGGTGGCGATCGAAAATTCAGTTCCAGCTCATAGAAAAACTCGGATTTATAACTAGTATCTCGCTTGTACTCTTGACACCTATTGCACCAAGCACCAAGTTTGGTGCTTATTTTTAAGCTACGCAACGTGGAGGGATACGGCAGGCGAAGCTAAAGGTTACGGTACCGAACTACGGGTCGATCCGCCAGAAAATCTAGACCGACAAGAGTGGAGCCTTGAGCGCTAATACGTGTTTGACCTTAGGCATCGCTTTGTGTCTGGGTTTGGATACTGTTTGCATAGCGTTGTCCCCGCCACCCAAAGTCAATCCTGGAAATAGGCCTCGCACCCAACGGAAACGTAGAGTAGACGGACCCCCTTTAAGGAACAAAGTGTGAGCTGAGAGAGTTCAGTTTGGTAAAGCTGGTGGCGCTCTCGACAACCGCACCGTTGTGTGTATCAATGAATAGATCTCGGGCAACGGTATTATCCGATGATGAGAAAGGAAAAGGAAAAGGGTTGGCGCCTGGCCATAGGAACGTGGTCCCAGCGTTTTGATCACCACAGGGGCTTTGTCCCCGTCCACCCAATCACGATCAAGTAAGATGGCCGCATTCTGTTTTTACAACATACAACTGAGCGAATGAATCGGATCTACACACTATCGATGACATGATAACCCTCCGTAACTCAAACGCGTGCCTGCGCAGGTGTCAATGCGCGCTCCTAATGACAGAACGTTCACATAAGTGAGTTTCGTTGATAACGCCCCCTGTACCCCCTTCTTCACTCCATACGCTGGCGGTATGTCTGTAGCCTTCATCTCGAGCTCTGGCAGCTTCAAGAAGGAGCGATGCACCATGGAGTTTGGCTCCAAATGGGGCGAGGGCCAGATATTCGACTGGTATCGAGCCTTACCCAGCAAGATGATTACCAGACTCGAGGTTCGCATCACTAGGGACGCCGTACCTCACAGATTTGTTGTTGCATACATGCAGGACGGGTCAGTCCTTCGCTTTGATAGACGACCTAAAAACCCGAACTTGTTTGTCATTGCGACTCAAACTGCGATCGAAGAGGAGGCTACTAGGGCTGCAGACGAGGCCTGCGTTGTTAACAGGGCAGAGATGCTTGAGATAGAGCTGACATCTCATTGGGAAATTGACTTACACCTCCCTGAGAACGTTGACGTCCTTCTAATCCTCTCGGCATGTTTTGCTATAGCCCAGGACAAGAAAACTCGCAACTACGCACTTCGAGAATACAACTGCTACTTCTTCTCATGGACTATTGTCATGATCGTTACTCGGCACCTCCTCCCATTTATTGTCCCAACGCCTGCTGCTGTCGAGACCCGCTGGAACTCTAGGGTAGCCGAGGGTAGTGTCATTATTTCTGACATAATCGTCAAGGCTTTGCTAGAGATTGTCCTCGACACGGTTGCTGCAATCGATGCCGTGACTGGCAAAAGGTTACACCAAGGTCTCAGTAAACGAGAGCTAGCCGTGTGGGGTCTTCCTATGCCAATCTTTCGCGCATTGTTACGCCAGTGTCTGAAGATCTTATTGTACTGTGGTTTGAAGAAGAAGCTTGACGAGCGGGTTCGATTTCAGTTGGAGAACCGGGCGACTCAAGTACTTCGCAGTCTTTTGGCGGCATCCGGTACCGCTACGGAAAAGACCCAAGCCGAAGCCACCCCTGGTAGTGGAGTTGCAGGTGCCGTTCGACATCGACTCTGGCTGAACGAGCTACTCACAGACTTAAAGCAGCCTGTTCATGAGGAAATACTACAAATTCTATGGGACAGTATTCTAGAGGCTATTTCTGAAGGCTATAATGATGTTCAGGCAGATACCATCCAAAAAGGCATCCGTGATCTTCCTTTGTTACAGCGCCTGAAGCATCGCCTTTTCGGGAAGAACGTTATCCAGTTCAGCCAGATTTGGAGCGAGGCGCTTCGTGCCGCCTTACCGGCTGCACGTATGGCCGGCCATGGGCAATATCGTCCAGGGAGGAGCCACGGAGAGATGTTCGATATGGCGTTTGGGGCAGGTGCCGCCGAAGCGCTCCGGGCCGCCAAGGAGGTAGTACAGAAGACTGGACCAGCGCTAGCCAACCCTAAGCGAGACGAGATGTGGGAGTTCGTATGGAGCGTTTGGGACGATATATGGGAGCTTGGAAGGGCTGCTACTCAAGCTAAGATCGTTGCGGTAGTTGAGAGTACGTTGGCCGAAATCGTTAGCTGGGTAGTAGAGGACGTCGTTAAGGAGCTCGGGGATAGCGAAGGGCAAAAGTTGCAAGGCACCATCCAGTTCAAGGTAAGTACTTTGACGTCGTATAACGCAACATCTTACAGTATTCCCCGTGTAGAGAAATGAAAAACGGCACTTGCAGGGACAAGGAAAGGAGCTATCACTTGAGGTTTTCCAGCTAAATATCAGAAAGTTTATTCAATCGGTACCTCGTCAGACGCCCGAACATCGCGCAAATATCGAAGAAGGTATGTCGCTCGCATGGGAGGTATCGAGACAAACATATAAAGCATTGGACGAAATTGCTCCTTGAAGGATACATTTGAAATGTGGGTGTTGCGCTCTACTTATTGCGCTATGACTGAAACCTCTACCAATATGCAGTGCACGTATTCATTAATTATCTGGATCCCTTGTCCCATGTGTTATGTCCGATGTATGCGCTGCTATTCCCATGCTGGATTGTACTATTCGAAGTTGTACCAATGAACCGAAGGGGGTTGGGTGATTATTTCGGGTATTCATGCATATGCCGCTTCAGTGAGGCTACGGCGAGCTCTGTCTTATGACGTTTTGTATTCTATAACATTTATATCTCCTCTTACATGCTTTTCTTTGTATTCCGGACTCAAGCAAATGTGTTTTTCGTTTGGAAGAGTTCAGAAACCTGACAAGCACGAGTTCGGTCCTCACGGGTCTGGCCCGACCCTATAGACCTTTGTAATCATGCGACCAGTTCTCAATCTTTATAAATTTATCCAAATACAAGCCTCATCAATTGATCCATTACTCTGGGCTTATCGGATCGGAAGCTATTACACCTCATTGCAACTTATCTACGATAAAGGAACAGTTACGTCATTGTGACGAACATGAGCGGTACGCATTTTGCCGGATGGCGCTGTGGTGCGTACATCGCGTGTTGAGGAGACAGAATGTGAAAAGCTGAATGGAGCGTGGTTCAATCACGTTATACCCTACTTGAAGACTGTTGCGGTTAGCAGTCTATATAACGCCTGTCTGTTCACGAACCGCAGATCCTAATCGTCCTTCATGACGAGTCCTCTACCTATAGTAGCCCTCGCCGGAGGCGTCTTCTCTCTCGTATTTTACTCATGGTACCGCTCTAGGCATTCTGTACCGCTTCCGCCTGGCCCCAAGGGCAATCTCATTCTCGGGAATGCACTCGAAGTAAGTTCACCAAATTTGCATAAGTCGACTAAACAGGTTCGAAACCCTGGGATGATAGGTTCGAGATGCAAGTGCATTTTGGCTTAAGTTCGCAGAGTATACCAATCAGTATGGTGGGTTCGGCTTTTGTTGATTCCGTATACAATCTAAGCGTTTTTAGGACCTATTGTGACTATACGGCTACTTCAAATGTATCATATCGTGGTCTCGGATCCACGCATTGTATCTGAACTCTTCGAAAAGCGAGCAGCGAACTATTCCGACCGGCCCCTCAGGTATATGGTTAATTTGTGCGTCATTCAACTTTGTAGCCGAATAAAGCAATACTGGACAAGACTTTTGCTGACACTGACGCTATAGACTCGGATGGGATAAGGATATTATAATATTCCTGAGTTACGGTCCAAAACTCAAGTACTATCGCACCTTGCTGCAACGCGCCCTGAATAATCGCGTTGCACCTGATTATGTCCCACTACAAAAGCAGGAAGTTCGCAAGTTTATGCGGCGTCTGGCTGATAACCCTGCTGGTTTCATGGAAAATGTTCACTTGTAAGAAGAACGAAGTTCGTAACTGAGGTCCTCTTACTCAGTTGGTTTTTCAGTATGTCCGCCAGCATAGCCGTGCGAATGGCGTATGGTCACAAGGTCGAATCACCTGATGACCGCTTCGTTCAGAATGCGGAAGAGGTCATGGGCGCATTCTCTGATGGTGCGATGCCCTACGCCCCTATCGAAGTTCTGACGCTAATTTCAGCACAGCCCTGAGACCTGGGAAGTGGGTAGTTGATATATTTCCACCCTGTGCGTCATGAATGGATTTTCCCAGCTCATATGTTTATTGTACATTGATAGTGCGATATGTCCCCGCGTGGTTTCCGTTCGCAACCTTCCGGCGCCAAATTGCGACCTGGCAGCGCTTGGGCTACTCGTACCGCGATGAGCCTTTTGAGTTTGTTGAGAAGCAAATGGTAAGTGCTTTTAAAGTTATGGGCGTATTGACTTCTTACAAAACCGATATTTACTCTCAGGCTGATGGTGTAGCAGAAGACTCTTTTACATCCAAACTATTGCAACCGGAAGATGGAAAGCCTGTTGACGATGAAACTAAGGAACACATAAAAGTGAGCGCTTAGAACACAACTTTTAGTTAGTGCTCTTGGATAACCATAACAACAGCATCTTGCAGCGTCGCTATATGGCGCGGGGTCCGACACCACGGTGTCCGTCATACAGTCCTTCTTCCTGGCCATGGCACTTTACCCAGACGTTCAGGCCAAGGCGCAAGCCGAGATAGCGGCGTATCTGAAACAGCGGCTGACCGACGATCCCTCTTCTTCCAGGTTCCTGATGCCTGAAGATCGATCCGGGTTGCCGTACACGAGTGCACTCGTACGCGAACTCCTACGATGGCACCCTGTTGCCAACATCATTCCTCACCAGTCAGGCGGTGAGGATGATAATAATGTTATTTCAGAGGGGAAAACGTATCGGATTCCAGCAAACACTTTAGTCATAGTAAACTCCTGGTAAAGCTACTATTTCGTCCTGGGGCCGGGGGCCTAGTGAGTAACCCATGGCCTCTTTGATTTAGGCAAATGCTACACAACCCGGATGTATATTTCGAACCAGAACGATTCATGCCGGAGCGATATCTAGTCGCGAATCCTCCGCCAGACCCAGAGTCTTATGCATTCGGCTTTGGTCGTAGGTACGCGAGACCATCACATTCTTACGATTAAATTAAACCTGGCCATTTCAGAATATGTCCCGGTATTCATGTGGCGCAACAGTCAATGTGGTTAGCCGTTAGGTAATACACGAATTTTCTCCCGATAAGCTGCTCACCAAGTCTCGCAGCAACACCCTCGCAAACTTCAACACAACCAAAGCCAAAGATGAGAACGGCCTAGAAGTTACACCCGAGGAGCGTTACACGAATGATATTATCAGGTTGGCTTGATATTGTCTCGAAAATGACCTGTACTGAAAATACGGTTTTGCTCCAGCCACCCATTGCCGTTCTTGTGCTGTATCGCGCCGAGAGAAGACTGCAAAGAATGGTTGCGGGAGGAGAGCGAGTGAGTGGTGGCTATATAAAGGGCATATATGCGCGCCAAAAGTGTCTTTTGAGTTGGCGCTTGTACTCCGACGGCTTGTATTAGTATAGTAGTCAATGTTCAAAACGTTTGAGAAGATCCAATACCCACATGGTGCACCCGGTTGCTCACTGCTATCTTCAGAGCTGCGAAGTCGAGCACGCGGCTAGTAACTACGGGCTACTAAGTAAACTCCTGCCAAATGAGACCGATTCGGCTGCTTTGATTAGATAATATTGGTATGAGTCTCTGATTACTTCGCTCTCGGACCACAATTATATGCTTGCAGTAATGCCACGTACAAATTTCATCAAGCCCCCTGGCTTTCCGCAATTCGGAGTCTGCGTACATACAAGTCCTCGTTCGGATCGCCATAACCTAAAACACACTGGTGGGTTATGATAGTTTCTACTCGTTTGGATAAGAATTCCCAGAAATCATATCTCCGGAGGAAGGATGTTAATTGGCACGAGCGTGGACGATGTATTCCTCATGCTCATAACAACGGCGCGAATCGTAGCTAGTTTCGTTTCGGCTAAGTGACTCAGAGTAAACTGTGACTGTATCTTGTCGATAAGTTCATCGAGTGAAGAATTGTGTTTTGGGGAGACTATATGCTGGGAAAGCCCGGCACGAAGGTTAATAGACGCGTCAAGGAACGATTGTGTGGCGTTTTCGAGATGTAGTTGTGCGCTTTTCCACTGAGTAAAAGCCTTCATAGTGAGCATTGAAGCTATAAGATGTTAGCTGGCAGGTAGATATGATTGACTTCGATAATATCTCTCCGGACTCACGGTTTGATAGATGTGGAGGAGCACATGCGGCGCAGCCTGTGGAGCTGCATGTGAACTGCTGAGCCGGAAGGAAGCCAGCGGGTCACGTGACACGCGTGGCGACGCGTTCGGCTTGCGATTGACCACGACCACAACCCGACGTCGTGCGTATCCTGGCGTGCTGATCCGAGCGAAGTCCAATAGACAAAGGTGTCTTGAACAGCGATGTCAATAAATCACGATGGCTGCGTGTCACTTCACTGCTCAGCAGGTTTACCCGACGTATCAGTGGCTTTGATATAGCGCTAGTATGTATTATGAACGTGCTGCGTTGAATTCGAAAGATCGATCACTCAAACAATGATCATATTCCTGTAGCAATACAACGTACAAATCTCATCAAGCCTCCTGGCTTTCCATGATGAGTCTGCGTATGTACGAATCCTCGTCTGGGATAAACTCGTGGGTTATGATATTTTTTACTCGTTTGGATAAACATTGCCAAAAATCCGCCTTTATGTTCTTCCGCGTGTCCCTGGGGTAGTTGGGATCCTTGTCAATGTCCCATGCAAGTTTGCAGTTATCGAGAATTATCGTGCCCAATCTGTAGGCCTCAACCACTCGTTTAACCCGGACCACGGCATCCCTAGACATCTCTTCGTTGCCTACCAGGCATAACGTACGTAGCTTTGGACACCGAGCGACATGTCTCCCATGAATCGCCGCAGTGACACTATCTAGGGCTGGAAAGTAGTCGGACAAGTCATTCAAGACTAGCACTCGCATGAGGGGCACGGACGAGAGTAGCAAAGCAACGTGGGCGCTAGGTACGCTAGTTGATTCTGAAATATATAAAGAGATAACGTTGGCACGCCTACAAAACTGCACAACGGCATTGGTAAGGCCTTGATGGCTCAACTGGCCAAGCGTGAGCCTGAAATCCAACTCAAGTCTACCGGGGAATAATGCAAGCAGCAGAGCAAACAGACCACGAGGCTCGAGATCAATGACGTCTAGGAGCTGCAATCTAGGCAAGGAAATGGCAGTAATTTTGCCTTGAGTTATAACCATGGAACGGAGGCGAAGCGTCTGCAAAAGCTGACTACCGGAGAGTACTGTCGCAAGCTCTTCAAAGCCGATTCTTGTTTTCCATAGTTGTAAGTGAAGTAAACCTCGCGGGTAGACTGTTGGTTGGCTTCGCTGTGTGCCAGGTGCATAACTCGGACTCGGACAGTCGTCTATTGCTAAGCACTTGAGAGAACCCGAGGCGCCATTGCGAGAACTTTCAAGAAACGCGTTGACAATGTTCTCTGCGGTATTTATGAATGTAAGGGAGTAAATATAAGCCGTGTGGGGCTGCAGGCTGGCCAGCAACGGTGATATATTACGGTGGTCGAAACGAGGCCCTAATTCGACGTGGATATAGAGCGGAGCACCTCGAGATCGTTCAAGCCACAGTCGGGTGGCTTCAATCTGGTCCGAAACACCGTTCTTACGCGCCGCTAGAGTGGGCAGCTCAATATGAGACCAGAGCGAACGAGTTCCAATGGCAAGCTGGCGCCACCGAGTGCAAACAGCAGAAATGGCAAGGAGCGGATCTGGCCGTTTAAACTTTTTGTATAGATGAGTTGATGCGATTGTCAAGAGAAATATACGACTGAATATCTCCGGAGGAAGGGTGTTGATTGGCACAAAAGTGGGCGATATGTTCCTCATGCTCATGACAACGGCGCGAATGGTGGCTAGCTTCGTTTCAGTTAAGTGATCCAGAGTAAACTGTGATTGTATTTTGTCGATAAGTTCCTCAAGCGAAGAATTGCGGTTTGGGGAGATAACATGCAGGGAAAGCCCGGCACGAAGGTTTAGGGATGCTTCAAGAAACAGTTGTGCGGCGTTTTCGAGATGCAGTTGTGCGTTTTTCCACTGAGTAAAAGCCTCCATAGCGAGCATTGAAGCTATAAGGTATAAGCTGGTGGGTAGGTATGTCTGATTTCAATAATCCTGCTCCGGACTCACGGTTCGGTGGATGTGGTCAAATGGTGGCGTAGCGGACATCATCCTATTTGCAATTCCAGATCTCAGCAAGGCACACTTTAACGTTGTTTGTTCCTACGATTCGTCTTGTAGTCGAACCACAACGTAGTAAGTCAGATCGAGCAAATTCTTACATTATGCATACAAAATAACAGAGCAGTCGCAGTAAACACCGCGAGCGCAGGCCGCTGACATTGGGGTTTGAATTACTAGTCTTATTATTTGTAGGCCAGGCCGACCAAAGTATCCGATTAGAGTAAAGAAGCTTCACCTGAACTGCAAGTAGCTATATGGGACTCCGAAGTGTGCATATACCAATGACTTAATATAAGATAAGCGGAAATCAGACGACAAATCGGCAAGCTGCAGAGTGTTGAATACACACGTACATTCTCTGGCATCTTCCACCGCAGTAAACTGCATCACGGCACCTCCCACAAGCGTGGTTCGTATTCGGCGGTCTTGTAAGCACATGCCCGGTTGCACACCGAGGGTTTGAGCATATCTTCCATGGGGCCTCAGGGGTAGGCGTTGGACGGAACGGAACCCAGCTCTTGATAGCTTTGATGAGGTGCCTTTTTGGCACCCTACTCGGCGCAATTCCCATATGCAGCAACTGTAACTGGTTCTGGACTTTGATCCATTCGGCAATGTTAGACCGGAAGAATCTTTCTGGCGCCGTAGCTGGAGGACCGCACATTGCGTCGCATAGATGTTGTAGATCGTTTATATAATAGTCCCACCTATCCGGGTCGCTGGCTGTCTTTCTGTTAGCCTATGAGCTAGCTACAATTGAATAGCTACCTTCTCTGGATATCATCAACAAGACACGGCCAACTAAACCAATAATGTCTATTTCCATGAGCATTGTCGAGAAAGCTTGTTGGTCCTTCCGCGTTCGGAGCCTCTGTTGCATGTCACTAGAGACTCTTCAGCCAAGTGTTTCAAACTCCGTTATAAAGTACACTTACCTCAAACTATGAAATATGTCGGCAGCATAGCGTCGAGTGAAGCCACGCCGAGGCGCAGCCATAAAGCCGTTGCTCTCCCTGTCAATTTCAAGCCAGACTCTCTGCAGCGCTCCCCGTGCAACCTTGGGAATCCATTCCTCTAGGTTGGGAGTAAGCAGGGTGTCGACAAACTGAAAGAGGATGTACGCGATGTCGAGGAGCATGGTGGGTGCAAGATCTTGAGTGTGGTTCCAAACTGGATCGAACATCTCGACGTATGCCCGCATCACAGTACAAGCATCCTCTTCGTCGGTTCTAGTGTCGCCGACCAAACTATGGTCTTGTATCTGATGGTGGGCATAAAGTGAGAGCTGGCGCATCGTTTCCCGCTCCTCTTTTGTTCCAACCATGTAAGCCCGAAGGAGAATGTCTTGTAGTTGTGTCCATTTCTTTGTGGAGCTAGAACACGTTACGTCAGTAAACGGACTCGCAGCAATAGTGTCTAGACCCATACCTAGGTGACTTAGAGAGCATTGTCATTTCGCAAAGCGTATATAAAAGGGCTGGGAACCCTGGTACCATCCCGTGTTCAATCAAGGTAATCAGCTGGCGGCGGTTGTTCCAGAGTATCATTATCAGGAATTCCACGTCGTCAAAACTGAGACCTCCAACGCACGGAAACGCATTCCAATTAGGAGGTTTTAAACCTAAGCCCATGCCTATATAGGAGATGTCGCCTTTGAGAAGCGCTTGAGTCATTAGGTCAAAGGCAGTACTATCAAGGTCCCTAGCTACTTCTACCGGATGTAGCTTGGGATCAAGATCGTTTAGGAAGTCCTCGAGTACTCCAGCCTCAATCAAGGTGCCGATACAGATTACGCGCATGATATGTCTCATACACAGATAGCCATAGTAGTAGTCAAATATCTAGGTTCGATATATCCGTATTTCAGTCGTGTGCCTCCGCTCAAAAACGAGCACTTACACCACTCTCGTTAAGCTCGGTATACCGCCGGACCGTGGCCATCAGTACCGTAAGTGCCTTTTCACCATGCTGATATTCGAGTTTATGCATATTATCACCGATAGTCAACATGGTCTCTAGCAAGGATAGCGGGAGAAGGCCGTCATGTGCCTCACTTGTGGTTTCCTTGGAGGACTTGTAATCGTCAAATGCCTTGCCAAGTCGACGTTCAAATTCCTCGAAATATTGATCAAAGTCCGGACCCCATTTTGGATGTTCTCCCCTCATCGTGCTCGTTCGCGAGAAATGTAAATTTAGAGAGAGGTACTGTTTCTTCCCCGAAGAGTGTAGCCAAATGTTTATTTGATTGATGGGGCGACGGTATTTCAGTTACGGGGAGCCAAAAAGAATGCACCAAGAAGTTTGTATGTTGCCGAACGTTTGAATCTTTAAGGGGTATCTGCGTTAGTCGGAGGTGTGGTAGCGGGGGATGAGTTCGATTTCGAGTAAAAGCGCGCAGTCACGTGATGTCATATTCGTGCCTCATTTGTATAACTAGAGTACGAGACAGCCGGTGCTCTCGTGCGCTAGGAGCTTAATGCCTGATACTATAGACATAGGGAGATCACGCGGGATGTTTGTCCCTATCATTCACCTTGCGGAACCACAATGTAATAGGTTGAACCAAGCAGATTCTTACATTACAGACACAAGACAATAGAGTAATCATAGTAAGTACCACGAGCACGGACCGATAGCATTGAGATTTAGCTGCTAATCTTACTATCTGCATGTCGAGCTGAAAAAAGTATTTAATTAGAGTAAAGAAGCGTCGCTTGAGCTGCAAGTAGCTATATGGGACTCCGAAGTGTGCAAAGACCAATGACTTGAAGTAAGATGAGAGAAAGTCAGACAATAAATTAGCAAGCGGCGGGATATTGAAGATACACGCACGTTCCCTGGCATCTTCCACTGCAGTAGATTGCATTAATACACCTCCCACAAGCGTGGTTCGCATCCGGCGGTCTCGTAAGCACACGCACGGTCGCACACCGAGGGTTTGAGCATATCTTCCATGGAGCTTCAGGGGTAGACGTTGAACGGAATGAAGCCCAGCAATTGATGGCTTCAATAATGTGCCTGTTTGGCACTCTACTCGGTACCATTCCCATATATAACAACATCAACTGGTTCTGGACTTTGATCCATTCAGCAACATTAGACCGGAAAAACCTCTCTGGTGCTGTAGTTAGGGCTTGAAGACCGCCCATTGCGCCGTACAGATATCCCAAATCGCTTATGAACGTGTCCCAGGTGTCGGGGTCATTATCTGTCCTTCAGTTAGCCCATGAGCTAACTGCGGTTGAGCGATTACCTTCTCTGGATATCATTAACAGGAGGCGACCAACTAGGCCAATAGGATCTATTTCCGTTAGCATTGTCGAGA
>WSTJ01000812.1:0-17846 GCA_019623705.1 Ceratobasidium sp. 428
GAGATCGAGCGGCCGAATGATCTTCATGACTTTTTGGAAACGTTGGTCGAAGCTTGTCCCCCACTCGAAACGCTTGTCTTGTCTATGCTCGTCAAGTGGGTTGAGCTCAGTACCCCTCCTCGAATAACGCTCGACCATATTCGACCTATATTCAATTTCAAGTCCTTGTTAGACTTTGACGTCACATACAACTATCCCTTTGCGATCACAGATGCCGACTTAGAGTGTATCGCTCGTTCGTGGCCCAAACTCCGCACGCTCATGCTATCTGAATACCCCTACTTCCGCTCCGACGACATCGAGCTACCGACACTCGCGAGTCTCCTACCGTTTGCCGAACACTGCCCGGACCTCGTCAACCTCGGACTCTTTCTCAACGTCTCGCTCCCATTCCCATCTCCCACGACGATCACCCACCCGTTCCGAAAGCTCGAAGTGCTCAATTTCGGACAATCGTACATCCAAGATGCGGATATCATCCGCGTCGCGGCGTTTGTGTCCAGACTGTGCGACCCATCGGTACAGATCAAGATGGGCCACGCCGTTTCGATATACTCGTTCAGCCCGTGTTTGGCGATCAACGCCGAGGAGACGCCTGATACGGAGATTGCGACGCGCAACGACCGGTGGGAAAAGGTCGTGTCTGCTGTTGGTGTGTTGCAGCAGGCGAGGCAGCTCGAGTTGGATCGGATCCGGGAGCTCGAGAGGCGGTTGGCTGAGCTTACGGCTGAGGCTGAGTCGTTGAGAAAGGCCAAGTGAGTGAGTGAGTGAGTGAGTAGTGAGGTTTTTTTTTGTGGGGTTTGGTTTTGTGTATAAAGACAGAATATGTATGTTTGACTTCCTCTTTTTTTTTTGCTGTCTGTTGTTTGTGTGTTTACTCGTTCATATGTATCCAATGAAAGGCACTGTTTACTTATCGCGTTCCTTGCTGCGGGAGGTTGCGTAGCTACCCCGATCGTTTCGAACGTCATTGTTGTGGCACTTTAGACTAGAACTAAGTCGTTCGTCCCTGTTGCTGTGAACGAAAATTGGGCAACTCGGACATGTTCTGAAAACTGAGTCTCTCACCTTGGTGGCTGGACTTTGAGCCACAAAGTTCGCGAATGCACAAAAACCACCCTAAAAAACTTTCTGCTTCTTTAAGCACTCAAAAAACACATGAGGACCACAAAACCTCCCGGATATACCGGACTAGGCAACTTTCCCTTGCGAATGTATGACAAAAACGTGAGCGGCTGATGGGGGCTATACCCTATCATTCAGACAGGGCTTGGAGCCGCGGCTTGGCCGCTTTATAATATCCCTTGGCTTCGCACTTCCACTTCAGTACCACCACGCCCCGACGGACGGCAGCCCGCAGCCATGTCGTCCACTACGCTCCCTCCGTGGGACTTGCTTGGATTCACATTTGGCGTGAGTACTGGCTGCTTGCTTTTCACGAGATTAACCTTCTCATCTCCACGTGGGGGAAATCTATTGACATAGACCGAGCCGGAAGTCCTCAGTGCCGTCGGACAATGCTCCAACGTCACTGTGGATTATTACAATACGGCTGATAACGGCAAAATTGCGAACCCTCCTCCGACGGCGCCGCATAATATTGTGGTGTACGCTGCTGGGTCGCAGGTGTTGAACGTGCCGTTGAACAACTCGGGTACGTTTCGGTCTTGGTTCGCGAGCGAGGTGAGATTGACAGGAGTGTTTTGGTTTTAGCGACTAGTGGGCAATTCAAATGGCGTATGAACTTGCCTGCTGGACAGAGCTATGGTGTATCTATGAAAGACTCCAAGGGGTACTCTGGTGGTGTGAGTGCTCATGCCGGGCTGTTCTATAGATATCTCCCTGACCTGCTGCGGAACCTCATTTGTGCAGATCATAACGCCGATGCTCAAAGTCGTCCCTGGGCCTGCGAGCTGCAACGCTGTTAATCCCTTAAAACCGTCATCGTTGGACGTGACTATCTTGGGGAAGTAAGTGAAGTTATCCGAGTTCGCCGGTCGGCGACGGGGGTTGACTTTTTTGCGGGGTTTTTCAGCTCGCAATGTGGGCAGACTATTGTGGATGTGAAGAACGGGACGGCTCCGTACACTATCGAGTTTGTGCCGGCAGATGTAAGTGTCTTGGTGTCATTTGACACGCAGCATAGAGTCTGAATACTTTGTTGATAGAACCGGCAACAAAAGACGATACACTTTGCAAGCAGTCCTTTCGTAAGTTTATGCACAACTTGGATAACCGCAAAAATCATGAGCCAACGGCATTCTAGAACGTTGTGTTGGACATGAGTACTGGAGTAGAGTATTTCCGTAAGTCACCAGACTTAGCTCTTCACTTGGCGAAGTGCTCACCTCAATGCCGAATAGTCGCCGTCTATGATTCAGCTGGTCATTCGAGCGTCCAAGGCGCGTACACTATTGCGTCTTCGTCGGACAATAGCTGTCTGGGAGCTGCTACAACGGTCAGCGCTGGGATGTTCTCCACGCTATACCCCGGCGGCACTTCAGCGGCCTCTGCTGCTTCTGCTACCGCCTCATCTGGCGCTGGCTCCCACAAGCTGTACGCCACACTATTCTCGGAGCCGGACCATTCCTAACTGAAGCTATTTTAGAGCATCTGGTGCGGTGATAGGGATAGCTGTTGCTATTCCTGTGGCCGCAATTATTCTCGCTCTCCTGATACTCTGGTTATGCTACAGACGAAAGCGTCGACAAAGGCGCCTCAACGCCGGCGAAAAGCCGGAGATTGACCAGTTTGATCCTCCAGAATCCCAAACCCAGGGCGGCTACACACCTGTCCCGACTGCGTACTTTGCTGGTTCTGGGCCCACCAACTCTTATCACGATCTTTCGAGCGCAAGTGGGTCTCAGCGCCCGTTCGCCGCCGCTGGCTATACGCCCGCTGATCGGCAAACGATCGTCTCAGAAGGCGCGACTAGCTCGAGCGGTGCTCCTGCGTCGACTGTGGGTATATCTGAAAAGCGAAGGAACCGTCTTAATCCCGATTCGCATGGCTTGGGACCTATCGCGTCTGAGCCGTTCGAGTATAACTCTGGCGCGGAGGCTTCACATTCTGGGATGCCTCCTTTACCTCCTGCGTACACTCCATCAGCTGGACGCCCTTGATTCTTTGATGTCGCTTTGATGGATTATTTCTTGGAGTATCTATTTATCTCTCACTTGTTGTTTTTGTCTTGTACTTCTGCTTTGTTCTAATTACC
This sequence comes from Ceratobasidium sp. 428, assembly GCA_019623705.1. NCBI lineage: Eukaryota > Fungi > Basidiomycota > Agaricomycetes > Cantharellales > Ceratobasidiaceae > Ceratobasidium > Ceratobasidium sp. 428. The sequence continues at coordinate 3,218 of WSTJ01000812.1, forward strand.
ACAATCCTATTCGGTTCCGATCATTTGCATCCGTTTCTTTTAGGTGGCGCTACTTCCTGATCGGCCTAGCTGAGACGGCCGACTCGATCACTATATGCGGCGCCATCCTGCTAACCTCTCATGGGTTGATACCCTCAAAGCCCTAGAGTTGGCAGCGTTCGCTATCTAGCCGCTCTGGCATGCATTCTTTACCTTTCGTAATAGTAAGAGTTATCAGCAACGCCACCCAAATCGATGCCAGCTGAATGCGTCTTGCTCTAGCAATAGAATTGAACCAGGTACCTTGGCGAACCGCGCTAATCTAGCTGATGTTGGCGCATGCCTTGCCTGATGGCCGAGCTACGGCCGGGACAATATAGACTACAGCAAACTCAGGCTCATCCCTTGTGTTCCCCTCGTTGACCACAACTCAGTATGAGCAGTCTTCCTCCCTGGGACCAATTGACATTTACTTTCGGCGTAAGTTTGAGTTACCAAATTACGAGTGTTCTTAGCTCAGAATGAGACATCCTATTAGTGGACTCCTTACACGCGCCCTATAAAACAATGTGCTACCCTCAATATTCAATATAGCACCGGCCTCGGCAGTGGTGTAGGCTATCAAGCAAACCCTCCTCCGACGCCCCCTTACTCTCTAATTCTCTACCGAGGTGGCTCGCAGCCCTTGTTAATCCCTGTGGGGAACTCGAGTAAGCTGGCTGTTAAATTATCTTGTGCGTACGATGTGTTGACGGTCCGGGAACAGATCCGTCGGGAACCTTTCCATGGGTTGCCAATCTGGCTTTGGGACCATCCTACACAATGGCCATGAAAGACGCCAAGGGCTACAGTGGTGGTGTGAGTTGGCTTACGTTTGAAACCTGGTAGACGTGTTGCTAATGGTTTGCCAGATTGTATTCGTCTTCACTATGGCTAGTGGATCCGGTTGCAACTTGACCCCAGATCCAATGCAGCCAAACACTCTCGACGTCTCTGCATCTGGAAGGTTGGCATAAACTATCTCACTTGTATTATCCAAATCACCGACACCGAGTGAAAATTTGCCACTACTAGTGTACAATGCGGACAAGCGAATGTAGTCGTAAACAACGGAACGGCCCCGTATAAACTCGAGCTTGTCCCAGGAGATGTGAGCGGGTACCTGTTACGAAATTAAAATCCGGTATTCAGATAACTTGCGACTAGGGTCAACCAAGGACGCTCTACTATGCTACCAATAAATTTGTGAGTGCTTAGACGCCTCGGTGTCAACTCGGGCTGAATCAATCTACCACTAGGGATTCATAATCGATATGGCTGCGGGTACACAATACTTTTGTAAGTCAAACTCATGATAACGCGACGTAAACACTTTGTGAAAACGTTTGTAGTGGTGGTCACCGACTCGAAGGGATACATCTCGACAACCGGCATATACAGCGTTGAGGGATCTTCAGACAACTCTTGTGTCGGAAAGGCCCAGACCGTAACCGTTGGTATGTTCTCGACGCTGTATTCAGGAAGTGGAGTGGTGGTGCCTGGGGCGACTTCGACTTCGAGCAGTGGGTCTTCTAGCATTACCAGCACGAGCGCCGTCAGCACACAGTGAATATTCCGAATTTCTTGCTTCTATTCTTAGCCGCATACTGATTTAGCTGCCCCAATACAGGTCATCAGTCAGTGATCAAAACCTTAGTGGCACTCACAAGAGGTACGTCTGAAATAGAGAGCTCAGCGACTTATTTACGATCTCTTATATAGTACCCAGCCAATGACAATCGGTCTAATAGTAGGCATATTAGTCCTGGGCCTAGCATTGATATGTGCACTCTTGTTCTTCTGTCGTCGTCGCCGGCAAAAACGTTCTGGTGCCCCAACCGATACCGATCATAACCCCCATGGGTATAAAGACCCGGGCTACGCTGGCTACTCTGAGACCACTCCCCAGATGCGTCAGACTTTTGGCCCGCTTGGTACAGTGTATGAAGAGGGTCAGGGAATGTACCCTTCCTACGCTGTCCCTGAGATACAATCAGATATGCCGGGGGCGACACCTGCGTTTGCGGCCCAGATGCCAAGTGACGAACGTACTTTTCAGCCGCCCTCCGCAGAGTATGGGAACACGATATTTACACCTTGGACAAATTCATCTCATACGAGTGCTTCGCAATTCTACCCTCCTGCCCTACCTTCTCAGCAAAGTTCCCAAGCGCGCCCCTTGTCGCAAGCTAGCGATCCGTATACTATGGGGTCTTCTGATAAACCTCCGCCGAGCGCTCCATCCGAGGCAGACTCCTCCGCTCCACTCCAACAGCAATCGTCCTCATGGGTTGAGCAAAAGCCTTCTTCAAGCCGAGCACCTATGTCTCCACCACCGCGAGTGGGCACGGCGGCAACAAGAACTTCGAGTATACCACCAACCTATAAGGAAGCCTGGCCAGAAGTTTGAGACGAGACGAGACTCTCGCTATGAGTATATATTTGACCTCCTAATGGCAGGAATGTTTTGATTTGTACGAAATTGGTTCTGGATTGTAACAATGGGTGCGCATATATACACAGAAGAAAACAATTGGAGCCTTTACATGATCTTGTTTGCAACTGTTGGTGCGTGCTATAGTACAAGCTAATAAAAATGAGGGAGTAAACGTGCCAATAGGATGTTGCATAGCGTCAAAAGTAACACGAGACCGGTATTTCATGAAACGAAATGATTTGAAGTACATAAATGGTTCATCGAGCCAAGACTCGCGTGTCCCACAACACTAAGCGCTGTAGCGCGCATATAGTTTGAAAAAAGTGCAGAATGCTTAAGCATAGTGCCTGCAGGTTGTTGCGTGACTTTTGTTGCCGGTTGCTCGAATGTCTTTGTAAGAGGCGAGACACTCCCAACAGCTTATTTGCGTCGAGTTAACACACCTCCCGCACGAGAAATAGAGGACGGACTCACAATTCATGGCCGCATCCACCCGGCCTTCGACAAGTCATATGATCGCAGCCGCTAGTCTTTTGAATCTATTCCGTCGAGTCAGAATAGTTAGCTTTGACCACCAATACCTTCTGGACGGCTCACCGGCCGGCCACATCCATTCCCTGGGCAGGTTTTGGTGTTGCTGCTGATCCATATCTCACTCTTCTTAGTCTCTAGGTCCCGCTTGGGTGATTGCTTGAGGTCCTTAGTGAACTGCGCACATGTCTTTCCCTCATGCCAGACAGTGTCATGTACGAAGCATGCCCGTGCAGAACACTGTTGGCAGGTGACAATTGGCCAGGCAGCTGCCCATCACAATGTCACTATCATGATCCGCACCGTTCACAAAAACGGAACGAACCTCCTCCAACGTGAATTTGTGCTGCTCCACATCCAGAAGCCTTGCACCATACTAGGGCGGCTTCAGTTTGAAGCGAGAATCGGACCTTCAGCTCGCAAAACCTGTGAGCTCCACACTATCAGTATCATTAATAGACGACTCGAAGGGGGCTGACCAGTTCGGCGTACCTTTCAAGCGCTTCCTTGTGTCTATCGGCCAGGCTGGTCTGTATCTCAGCGACATCCATTTGCACAGAACAGGATTGTGATGGGCATTTTAATGTCAAGGTGCCTCCTTCAATCTTCGTACAAATGTACGTTTCTATACACGAGGCACAGACGTCGACAGGATGCCTGCATCCGTGGGTTGGTGTATCAAACGGAAACTCGGCGTCGGTCTCGAAGCATACGTTGCATGGTTTTCTAGGACCAAATGGCAACGGCGAGAGACGTGGTGGTAGGTCTGACAAACGCCGCCGCTTCAGGGCCTCGGCATGACGTTGAGACCGAACGGAAAGGGAGGCACCCATGGCTAAAGTTAGACCGTTACACGAGTGTCCCAAGTCCTACGAGGTAAGTAGTACACAGCGAGAATGACAAGTGTGCGTTGGGCACGACGGGTGTTGCATGACTCTGAATGATTTGCCGTATACTTTAAGTATTTGCCGGGTCGGAGTGAGCCAATGCAGCACATCATGGGTCTGCATTGCCCGTTGAGAGCACGGGCTAAGGGAGCGCTTGCGGCTCCCGGGTTGCCCTCACTCGCTGTGTGAAACTGATTATGATTGGCTGGCTTCATCGATAGCTATGATGTTGGCCGGAACGTTACGTTTGATCAAGTCAGCGCACAAACGCCATCCTACCTAACTCAACCTGGTTTGAAGCTTCACGTAGCCCAACCGAACCTATCTGGGCTCCCGTGCTGTCTACGGCTGCATGTCGTGGAAGCTGATCTCACAATTACGAGCCGCTTTCGGCTATGCTGTCCACACGTGGGTATTTGCAACTCTTGTTGAAGTATTTTGCCCTTCAGAGCACTGCGTCGATCAACACCGCTAAAGCATCGTATCCTTGACGGCCTCGTCATTGGAGTCGTAGCTCTTAGGTAGCAAGCACAGCCATACAATATAGTTGGCTCGAAGTGGCCTCAATGGTGAAGGCTTGAGCAGCGAGGCACGCCTTTCCTTGTGCCTAATGCATCGCCATCTTTGTCGCAACGATGGCGATGACCCGAATAAACCATGCCAAGAAATAGCACAGGTAATGCTCCTTAACTCATTCCCTGGGCAGTCAATGTAAAACTACAACACAAGTAGACGTGAACCGAAGAGCACCACAGCAACCATAACCAGCACACGAGCCATTGTCGGCGCTGCGCATATAGCGCGCATATAGCTACTGTTAGACTTTCACCATCGCTGGTTTAACTCCGAATCACACGATAAGTATATTCGCACGGTACGAGGCATAATTTTGGTATGAAATACCAGCCTCACGAGAACACATGCCGGTTTTCAGTGGGTTTCTGAAGCTCTGGCACCAGGCTATACAAGATAAACATTACAAAACCTACAAAGTAAATTATACCTGATATAGTGCTCAAACTACAGGTATAACAAGGAAACAAAAGAACTGGCATAGCCTCATGTGAACAACCGTCGTATCATTCCGGCTTCAGCCTTCACTAAGGTTCGTCGAAGCATTGATGGAGAAATCTGCACTGTACGCAGCTCTGGACTTTACCCATGATGCCTGCAGGTCCTCCCGTGTAGCGTATTTCCCTGTTGAAGTATTGGTCCATAAGGTGCAAGACACCGCCAGCAACTTTCGCCCCAGTAAGCTAGATAACTATGACACCTGAAAAAACTAATCAGCTACTTACAACTCGTGTCCACAGCCAGCTGGCTGCTGGCAAACCATGTGGTCACATCCTTTATTCTTTTGAATCTAGATAGGGATACTGCTTAGTTGAATTGTGTATGTTCGTATTCAGAACGTTACCGGGCGACCACAGCCTTCGCCGGGGCAGGGCTTAGTTTTATTCTTTATCCACCTTTGACTTTTCCTGTTCTCCCGCACCCTTTTTGGAAGTAGTTTGAGCTCTTCGTCAAATTCTGCGCACGTCTGACCGTCATGCCAGAGAGTGTCATGCGTAAAGCATACTTGTTCAGAGCAAGCGTGGCAAATAACAATGGGACAATCAACTGTTTATAGACATTAGTGCCACCCTCTGACTATCTATAGGATCAGAGCAAACCTCCTCCGGTGTGAATCTGTGCTGAACCACATGCCGGTGCTTTACACCACACCAAGTTTGGCTCAGTCTGAAGGCTGAATAAAAGCTTTTGCTCGCAGAACCTGCAAAACCTCTCTATAACACCCCGGATCACTGGTTCGAGAAATATTTTAGAACGCACTTTTCAAAAGCTACTTTGTTCCTGCTAGCGATCGCCGTTTGAATGTCACGATCGCTCATGTACCGACGACATGACATTGACGGACACGCCATCTTCATGACTCCATCATTGACCCTAGCACAGACATATTGTTCTAGACACGATGCACAGATGTTGGCAGGGTGTAAGCATTGAGATGTTGGTGGGGCGGGAGGAAATTCGACACTGGACTCGTAGCATACGGTGCATGGTTGGCCAGGTTCGAAAGGCTGAAGTTCGAGATGTGGCAACGAATCTGGACGCCCTCGCCGCACGTCTCTGGCGGGCGGACGCTGTGTAGAGAGAAAACAACCCATATCCAAAGTAAACGCTGAGACTGCTTATTCAAGAATGTTCGACAGATTGACAGGAGCGCAGCCAGGGTTGTAGAGTTGTATACGGGGTATGACGGGATGATGTAGTCGGAGCCATTGCTGTAGCTGCTTAAGTATTTCTTAGATGATACTGAATGCCGGAGAATGCATAGCAATGACCTCTCACAAGTCGCCTAAGAATTTCTAGCCTGGATGAAAGCGTAAAGCGCCTGGTGCTTGTTGCTCCCCCCGCCTCGACCATTTGTCTACTCGGCGTTGAGGTATTTCTGGTAGTTGGACTATACATGAATCAATATCCGCTAGGTGGGGAGTATTGGCTTGATATAGACATATTGTGCATTGCTCCCTATACTAGCACCGCATTAGAACTCAGTGGCTTGAATATATGCGTCTACGCTGTTCGGGGCATAGACGCTTGAGGCCGCCTACACCTTCTCGAATACGGAACTAATTGGCATGGCCCTGAGGCCGTCCCCAAGTTTTTAAGGAAAGTTCGGTACCATATAATTTGTAAGTGGTGCGACCTACTTTTGACACAGCGCAGCCACAACTCGCGACTTGGCTGAACAGGGAGGTAAATTTAGTCTAAATTTAGAAGCGCCAATAACAGGTCACGTGAAGGCGCATACAGCTGCTGATAGATACTGCATAAAATGAAGAATATGTAGTTCCCACAACTACGAATGAGTAGACCGCTAAGAAAGTGGTAAGATAAACTGAGGGTCATCCAAAAAATGTCGTCATAACCTGGATCGTACGCTAAAGACGGGAACATCGGCAGATAATGTGCTAGTGCCTATGAAACATAGGTTACATTGCCAGGCATTGTTTCAATACCTTTCACTCTAGCACCAAAAGATGAGCAGCTAGATCTTCTCTTCAACTCTACCCGTAGAAACTTCAATAATAATTGACTTCATTATTTCTCTATTCATATCATTCAAATCATCTTTAACAATCCACCCCACCTCACGCCCACACAGGCCTCTCCTCCTTCACAAACGGCGCCAAATCAAACTCGAGCGCAGAACACGGATACGGAATCTCGAAATTCGCAAGCACAGTAGGGTGCAAAATGCCCAAACTCCCAATCTCGATCGCACCATCTGCGCGCGCAGCGTGTGTACTCTCCGACGACCCCTCTTTATGTTTCGCAGAGGCAGACGTAGAGGAGGAAGGAAAAACGCTCTTGATCTTATCGGTTATAGACGCTACGACGGATGTTGATTTAGGTTTGGGATCAGGTGAGGTTGTGCTCGTTGGGAGGAGCGCGGACTCGGCACCTTTGGATGCTGCTGTGTCCATTACGACTGGGTCTTCGAGAACGGGTACGGACTGTTTGGACGCTGTTCCTGCGCGCGGGCGGTAGAAGATCTTAGCGGCTCGACCTGGGAAGTACGTCGCATCTACCAATCCAACACCACACCAACATCTCATCAATTACTTTCCCTTTCCCTATCTCACTAAAATGAGGAACGCACCATCATACCCCTCGATCCACCACCCCTCGCCCTTTCCGTGCTCAACTCGAGGCACCTCGAGCACAGCCATAAGTCGACCAAGTAAACCGTGCACGACCTCGAACCCGGCAGACTTGTTACACCAAATCGCGCTGGCGCGACGAACGTTGCGCGCTCGGCGTTCGTGTGTGTCGTCTTTGAGCGTGACGTCGGATGTCTCGAAGATTTGGATGGGGAGGGCGTGTGCGCGATTTTCGCGGATCTAGGTATCGAGAGAAAGGGGATAAATGCGTGGGGTTGTTTTGTGTGTGTAGAGTGCTTACCGTTTTGAGTAGACCTGGAAGTAGTGATGTTCTTACAACTTGGTATTCAAGTGTTTTGGGGTTTGCGAGTTTTACAGCTGTCGTTCCGTCGTCTTTTCGGTTCAACCACGCAAAGTTCTCATCATGCGAGCACTATCATCTCCTAAACATCAATTACCATACCCACAAAAAAAGCATTAAACCTGGACTCACGAGAATAAGCGGCAACACTTCAACCCATCCACACATCCCACACTCCCTTCTAACCAAATCCGCAAGTTTACTAACCTCCAACGGCTGCGCGACAGTACTCGTAGCAGGGAACGACCGCGGGAGTTTGTTAAACCCGTACGCGATCGCGCTATCTTCGACGAGATCGACTGGATGGAGGATGTCTGGTCGAGTTGGCGGGATGAGTAACGAGAGCTCGTCCGAGTCGTCTGAGGTGGTAGAGGTGGTGGTGGTGGCGTCTAGACCCATGAGTTCGAGGAGTCGGGCGAGTTCGGTAGGTGGGAGTGTGAGGCCTGTGTACGAGTTTAGATAGGCTGATGTTGTGTTCATTGGACGTGTTGAGAGGTCGGGTGTGATCTTTGTCGAACCGTCGGGTAGGACGAGTCGTACAGGTTCCATCCTTTACCACTCTCCCTCATTAAAACCTTCAACAATCCAACAAAAGAGTGACTCACGTAAACGGCTCAGCGCAATATTCACTAAACATCGTAACCATCATATTCGTGACAATCGCAAGCTTAGTCTCATCCGTCGCAGTCAAGTCGATAAACACATTCTTGGTCTCGAGCGTGATCTTGGAGTGTTCCGAGTTGATGATGGGCGGCATGGAGAGTACGTTTCGGTTCGAGTCGTAGATGATTGGGTAGACGGGGGAGTCTTGGATTATGTGGAGGTATCGGGAGAGGTGTTTCTCGCCCTAAAATTCATCCATTCAAACTCAGAACGAAGGGAAGAGGGGTAATGGGGCGTTACCTGGTAGATCTCCATCAGCTCATCCGCTCGTTTCTCCTCAGTCTTTCCAAGCGCCACGAATTTAATCTGGTTCGGCGGGAGCGCTTCATACGTAAACGGCGCGCGAAGCGTATCCAAATCATGCGTCCCAATGGCCACAAGTTGTCGTTTCCTCGCGATATTCTGGTGAAGCTTATCTTGCAAGTCAATAAACGAGGCATAGGACCGAGGTGTGAACTTGATGTTGCGCAGGATTGCACCGGCAAAGTACGGTCGGATTTTTGCGGTCTTTTTCAACAAAGGGATGTTTGGGTGATGGAGAAAGATATTTGAGATTGAGTGCAAGGGGGTGTATGCGTGTAGTTGGGACGTACCTCGGGTGCGATTGTGATTGTCAGATAGTTTTCGGGCCCGCCGGGGGGAGAGACGAGTTTGTATTCGGGTGCTTTTTGTTTTCCGAGGAAGATTCGGAGCGCGCGGGCGATGCCTTCGATACAGAGCATATCGTATCTGGGTGAATTTAAGTTAATCGAATATGAAGCGATGATTTTGAGTGTACCTGTTGGCTGGTATTTCTATTTTAAGTTGCTGGATAGTAGAATGAGTGGTGGTGCGTAGAGGTATAAATGAAGTCTTACAGGTCGTTCAGCGGGAAGTCCGCGCTTGATCGCCTCTTCTACTTCTTCTGTGGTCTATTTCGTCCATCAGAAATGAGTAAAAAGTGTCTGAAATAGCCTACTTACATCCTCATCGAGCTCGATACCAAAATCGAAACATAATTCGTCAAATTCGGCCGTCGCTGGAATATAACAGTGGGCAGAGGGCCGTACCCAATACAGAGAGCTCACCCACTGTATACACGCCCCAGCCTCTCGTACAGTTCTTCCTTATCCACAGCAACAGTCGGCCTATGCGACGCATAAGATACACCCAGCAATCATTGAGCAAAGGACTCACATCGTGACTCGAAACAGAACTGTGGAAGCTCTGGATCCGGCTGTTCCGGCAAAGCGACCCCGGATTGCTTCCGGGCGCTTAACTCTTGTTTGTTTCCTTAACACTTACACGATGGCGAGCAACGGCGGCAGCGATGGCGACATGCGTATGCGCTCGGCGTCGAGGTCGAGGTCAAGGTCAAGGTCGTACTCGAGGTCCAAGTCACGCTCACGGTCACGCACGAGATCGAGGTCGAGGTCCCCCGGACCGGCATCGCGCACGGTGTTTATCAAGAACTTGACGCGCAACATTGTTCAAGGCCACCTGCGCGCGGTGTTCTCCCCCTATGGCGATATTCGCAGGATACATATGCCTGTTTATCCCAAGTGTATGTTCCCCCACTATTATTTATTTCTACATGATTTGCTCATTTTGTTGTTAGCCGGCCAGAGCAAAGGAACAGCGCACATCGAGTTCTTCGACCCGATCGCAGCCAAGACGGCAACAACACACATGCACACCGGGTTCCTCGACGGCGCAACGCTCCACGTCGAACTCTCCGACCGGCCACCGCCACGTTCACCGTCCCCGCGCCGGGCCTTTTCCCCGCCACGTCGCGGAAGACGCCCGCCTTCGCCACTTCCCCCTCGTAGACGCGGCCCACCACCTCCACCCCTATCCCGCGGAGGAGGTCCTGGCCCTCGTAGACGGACCCCACCACCAGCAAGGAGAGGATACGGAGGAGGGGACTCGTACCGCCCGCGCTCGTATTCGCGATCAAGGTCCCGTTCGAGGTCTCGTTCGCCTTACAACGCACGACGTCGTCCGCGTTCGTACACGCCCTCGAGATCTCGTAGTCGTTCCCGCTCGTACACCCGGAGCCGCTCTCGTTCACGTTCGCGCTCTCGCTCTGGATCGTCGTATACCCGTTCGAGCAGGAGCGTGTCCCGCTCGAGGTCCCGTTCGAGATCTCGTACGCGCTCGCCGACTCGCTCTGTCTCGCGTTCGAGGAGTGCGTCTCGTAGCAAGAGCAGATCCAAGTCTCGTTCGCCTTGAGAGAACTCAAACCTGTAATCTCTCTGATCTCAAAAATGTCGTGGTGTTTGTTATGTATGTTCTGGATCCAGAACCAAAGACTGTCTCGTATATCATCAAATCCATTATCCGTTGCTATTTAGCTCCGTACAAAAAATCAAAACCCTAGTTGCTCACAACCGAATCGTTGTCATCTGCTATAAACGGCCTACATTTCGCGAGATTAAGCACCGGAACGTGAAACAAACAAGTAAACAAAACTCACGTATACTCGTACTCTTGCCTACGCATCGCCGAGCTGATCCACTCTTCATCTTGGTCTTCGAGCGCATACCCAGGTCCACCAGCCACGCTTAGTATAACGGGCAAGAGCACCAACCCGTGTAGCGCCCCAGAGACGATGAGCGTCAGCCACATCCTAAAGTAGTAAATCTAACCATCCCAAAAACATCAAGCCTCCCCTCCGAAATGAAACCACAAAGAAAAAAAGAAACTCACCTCGAGCAACTTGCTCCTCGTCAACCCCAACACACACATCCCAATCAACTTGGTGAACGTAATCCCGCTCAACACACTCGGCCCTACATCCGCAAGCGCAAACACCACCCGCTCGTCCCGCTCCTTTTGCACCTCTTCAGTCACCACACCTTCTCCAACTTCCACACCGCCCAACATACTCCCACGATCTCCGCCTACGCTCTCCCTTCGACCGCGCGTCACAGACGCACTGGGAGCACCGACGAAGGCGCGTGCGACGTGTGCGCAAAACTCGACGCCGATGCCCAGAGCAATCACCACATTGACGAGCGAAATCGCGTTGAGCATGACGCCCTCCCACGCCATAGCTCCCACGACGCTCGCGACCGCAAGTCCGACCACACCCGTCACGATCACGCCCGTCCGCCATGAACCCAGCAACACGCTCGTGATTGCCAAAACGGCTGCGAGGCCAAGACCGAGCACGCCCTGCGCAGTGCTCACGATCGTCGCGTACTGCTCAAAGAACACGTACGGCAACGAGTAGGCAAAGACCGGTGTACCAGTCTGCGCACTAATCTCTCCCGCGATGCGTTTAGCCGAACTGAGCGCGTTGATGAAATCCGACTGGGTCTTGAGCGGCGCGTGGAACGTCCGGAAATGCGACGCGGCAACACGATCCCCGTCGACCGAAAGCGCGGTGCTATACCCAGCCCGTCCACCAAGCGGGCAGTCCTCATCCGTCGGACTGACCAACCACTGATTCAAATACCTCATAAACTCCTCTCCTTCAGGCATACCGTCCAGCGTAATATTCCACTCGGGGCTCCTCTCCTCAAAACAAGGCCTACACAACCTCTCCCGATCGCGCGGCGTGCAAAACACACTCGGATCCGCTCGACGAACTCGACAACACGTTTCGGAACTGGGCTTGAGCCAGTAGAAAAAGTCGTCGATCCAGCTCGCGGGCGGGTCGGCGATAAACGACGAGGCGGGCCGTTTGCGTTCGGCTTCGAGGACGTTGGCGAGGGACATGGTCGAGCAGGACGTGAAGCGCGCGCAGAGTTGTTGTTGGTTCGTGCGTTTGGAGGCGTCCATGGAGTGGGAGACAAAGTAGACTGGAGGGCCGACTGCAAAGTGTTCGTCTAGGGCGTTGAAGTATGGTACGAGGTAAGATGATCCTGGTAGAGCCAGTCTTTGATCTAGAGGTGGGGTTAGCGCAGAGTTCACTGTTTTACACTCGACTTACCCAGTCCAAGTTCGAGCTTCTGCATCGAAACCACACTCGCGACGAATATCCCACCAAACACAACAAGCACACACGCCTTGACAGGCCGCTTCATAAGCACTACCGCATACCGCCTCACCAATCTAGCCAACGTGCCATCTGACACCTTGCCCACGCCCACATTCACACCGTCGCTCCTCTCATCCTCGTCTCCGTCCAACATAATCGCACCACCCGCACTCACGCACGGCACACAATCCACACGATTATCCTCTGTCCGCCTCAAATCCACCGCCATAGCAGCTACAAACGCCGTTGCTTGCAGACACGCGCCGACAAACACACTGCCCGCAGCGTACAGCGCAAAGTTGCGCACCGCCGGCATCGGGACGAGCGCGCCGAGCGCAAAGGCTACTGTCTCTGTGAGCGTGCTGAGCACGATCGAAGGACCCATACGTGCGAGCGCACGCGCAACACGTTCTTCGGCTGAGAGCTGCGTGTGGATCGACGCGGGGCGCGACATGGGTGAGAGTGCAGATGTGTCTGGGTCGATGTTGTTTAGACCAGTGCCAGGTCCGTGTAGCGTATTCTGGCGGTCGAGCTCATGAACGAGGATGAAGACGTTGTCAACACCAACGGCGAGTGCAAGGAAGGGAATGACTTCGGCAATGATGAGGGTCACACGTACGCCAATAAAGGAGAAGATCCCAACGCTGGTGGAGACTGAAGCGAGCACGAGCAAGATTCCAAATAGACCAAGTGTGAACTTGGTGCCGACAAAGAGAGATGATACACGCCGGTTCTTGGAGCCACGGAGCAACCTAGTAATGTACGAGGTACCGCCTTTGCCAAGGGTAAGCGCAATATAGAAGAACATAACCAGATACGAGAGAATAACAATCTACACAAAGGGTCAATAAAGCTCCACGAGATAGCAAACATGCTCACATTCTTATCCGTATTCGTACTCTTATTCAGCTCCTCCGTCAAGCTGACTCCAGTCGAAAAAGCAATATTGACTCCAACCTCGCTCTTCGCCCGTTCAGACAAGTCTTCCAAATACGCTCTCAAAGACCTCTCCCACTCTTCGGCCCTTTCCTTTTCTGCAGCGTCCAACGAATCAGACACCACAAAGGTGACGACCATCGCCTGAGCCTTGTGCCAAACTTTGCCACCATCGACCAAAGGAGCCGAACCCAGCACGTACTTGGGCGCAAGCGGCTGGCCGAAATCGGGGAGGCACAGCGCCGGCTGAGCCGCACAGTCTTCCAACTGGTCCACCCAAGTATCCTCATCCCAGTCATCCATATCCCCACCAAAGTACGCGCTCACAGATTGAACAACGCACGCGCCACTCGGTCCAGCCGGCTTGAAGCAAACATCGGCATGCCTATACCCATGCGGCTCAGACTGCAGCCTACGGATTTCACTTTCGACGTCTAACCACCATTTCAGACGAGGATAAGTCATCACCGGGCCACTCCCAGACGCATCGGTAATGAAAATCTGCTCGGTCTTGTAAAACGGTCCGAAATGCTGGTCAAAAAACTCTTTCTGCTGTTTCAGCTCCGAGTTGGGTGCGACCCACAGCCGGACGGGGTCCGTCTCGACCTGGAAGTTCTTCCATCCCATGTTCAAAATCCCGATGACGGCAAACGAGAGCGCGAACGTGATCCAGGGGTGAGATGCGCATGCGAATCCGAGGCTATAGCATCCCCTGCGCAAGTGGGTGTTAAGCTTGTACTGGCGCGGCTGGAGCGAGTCGATCGGTTCGAGGAGAGATGCACCGCGGCCAAGGTTCCTACGCGAGTCCGAGTGTGTGCCGGTGCCGGTAGATTCAGTCCCATCCTGCTGTTGCAACGAGTTGGCTCCAACGAGCGCGCCAGTAACCGAAGCAGCCTCCGCAGAAAGCGCAAGCCGCTCCGACTTGATCTGTCGCCTCCGCCTAATCATAGACTGAATGAAATATCCAGTAAAAAACGCGAGTACGCCAAGCGCATAGAACAAAACCAGGCCAAACGTCAAGCACGACCACGCACCGACCATACAGACCGGCTCCTCTCCCGGCGGCGACACAGGCGGAAGGTCCAAACAAACGCTAGGACAATCGATACATGTGCACCGGTTGTCTAAACCGGAAGCGGCACAATTCCGGGCTGGCACGTTCAA
>WSTJ01000813.1:0-17814 GCA_019623705.1 Ceratobasidium sp. 428
GTGACTTCAATTGAGCTCTTGAGCTTGTTCTAATTTTCCCGGTTTTGGGGCTCGGTGTTGGTCTGGCCAAACCGAGGAGTAAGCGGAACGGGGAGTTTTCCTAGAAGAAGGTCGAAGCCTGCGACGGTCAAAGTCACACCAATTCAGCCTTACACAGATTGTTATCCAGGAAGCGAGCCATGAAGCATCATGGTCGATTCCGTAGGAGTGATGGATGGGGTCAGTCAGGGGTCGTTCGGTGATCATGAGGTTGTTTATCACTGTTTGGATGTTACCCTGAGCGCTTAGTCAGCAAGTGCCATACTGGTGATGAGCACGCTCTGCTCGTTCGGTGTTCGCACTGGAGAAACGGAGGTGTTGAAACCAGGCATCTTGAGCTTCGAGGCTCTTGGGAAAGCTGTTGGTCTATTTTTGGCGCGAGTTGTTGCAGTGTTCGAGTCATAACCCGCCTTCGCTGTCGCTCGCTGGTCGAAAGATTTTTCCTTTCCCGCGTACTCCATTGGCAGACTCTCGAACAGATGGGACTGATCACTGTAATTTCGGTGGCATATAGCCGGAAGCTTCATACCTCAACCCGACTGGTCAATCACACCAGCACTTCGCTGATTCTCGGGCGCTTATTAATCACGGTGGAGGATATATGCCGGCAAGATCTATACTCTCCTCCCGTCTACTCACAACACACGAACACCACCCGCGAGCGTACTTCTCTCAACCATGCCGCGATACCACGAGTCAATACATCACAATAGCAATATTGCTCAGTGCAGCATCCA
Organism: Ceratobasidium sp. 428; assembly: GCA_019623705.1. Taxonomy (NCBI): domain Eukaryota; kingdom Fungi; phylum Basidiomycota; class Agaricomycetes; order Cantharellales; family Ceratobasidiaceae; genus Ceratobasidium; species Ceratobasidium sp. 428. The sequence goes on from WSTJ01000813.1 coordinate 777, forward strand.
TCTTGACTCGGACGGGTACTTTACTCATATGAATGTCCCAAGCCTAAACCTACAGTTCAAAGTAATGGGGGAAGATTGCCTCCCTTCTAGTGAGCATTTGAATGACGAGCTTTTAGATTTCTTTTCATTTACTGACAAAATACTTTACTAGAAACAAGCTCGTTTCAAGGCCAACTGGTCTACCGTAACAAGGCAGACTTAACCGGAAAAACGATTATCGCCCACTTTCACATTCATGAGAGTCTAATACTGGTAGGAATTGATGACTCTCGGCAGAATAACTCGTCCGCTGTATGTTGAACGTTGCTGGTACTATGTTTGATTATCTGACGTGGATCGCAGGCTGTCGCGATCCCCCCCGCAGGCCAGTGCACTAATGTGACTGCTCGCAACTACCAATTCTATATGATCTGGGAGGATCTATGATAGGGGGAAATGCAAGTCGCTATTCTAGCAGAATTTGGTTACTGTGGTCCAAGCGTCCCAACAACGGACCCAGGAGTGAAATAAATGATGGGTTATATGTCTATTAGGATAGTAGCCGTCATGAAAAACTGGCGAACTCGAACATATCTACCTTTTGCTTAAAGACTCTTGTGTGCTTAGTTAACCAGAATGACAGCGGGGGCGCATACATTGTATCCCAGGAGGTTTCCCAATCTTGGAACACGCTTTGAAGTTCATTGGTAGCCAACTTACCAAGCAGGTCGCAAGCTCGGCACTTCGCGGCAGAGAGTGTGGAGGAACTTGCAGAAGTGGCGAAGCCGGTTCTAAATTCTTCGTCAGATCGACCCACTCATCAAATGCTGGCGCAGTAGCATTTCACCTTTCTAAAAGTTCAAAATACAATCACTCGCAAGCGGGGACGCTCAGAGTTGGTAGACCTGGTCCTCAACTAGTACCCCAACTGAGGTTCAATTCTAGTCTAGATACCGCTAGTTGAGCCAGTTTTGAGTATCCTGCAGTGTTAGCTGAGCCTCGAGAAGATCTCCTGCCTAGCCTCTCGATCTCAATGTAAGCGGTGCGCATATAATATGCCAATCAGTTGCAGCCCCCTGCCAAAATGGCGCGTTAACTCTGGACCCAGTGTTGTGGCCCATTAGTTGAAGTACCAGTTGGGCTTAAGTTTCGCTAACTCGCGTTGAGTATCAGGTACGCAGATTTACGATTACCGTATACAGCGACTGTATATTCTCAGTTGCTAGATTTTAAAGGAATATCGCCTCTACCATAAGCGTGGCCAGTAATGCTTACGATAGCCGATGAACAAACTTTCCCGTTGACTGCATATAACGGCAAAAGCACAGCTTGCCTGAAATTCTCAATATGTACTTCTCAAAACCCAAGAAAAAAGAACGAAGTATAGCTATTTTGATAGTGCAACTCAATCATCGCAGTCGCCGATCGGGACACCTTCGTACGGGCCACCTATTAGCGGAACATCATTTAGTACTCTAATTAAAGAAAATCCAACCACGTATAAACTCACCATGGTCGTTAAGGTCACCGACTAATACGTTGGAAACCGTCCCGATTGTGCACTGAGAATCTGTGTTATCTTGTCCTGTGCAAGCTACCCAGTTTCCAGGGGAAAGAATGTGTTTCTCGCCTGTATCGAGAAGAAGGATAAGTGGTTTAATCACGAAAAAGGTTCAATTAGCCTACCGGATGTATGGGCGAAGCCCAAGAATCTCCCAGGGACGGTAGGGACAATATCCTTCTCGTTGTTTATATGAGTCAAGTCTTTGATCTATCAAAGTCGGATGAGCACTTGAAAAACGACACAGAACAAAGTATTTTGCTCACCCTGGAGTCCATTAGAGTCGCAAACGCGGGGTTCCCGACACGAGGCATTCCGTGGGTCACAACTTTGAGTGTAGCGGACGGTAGGTTAATCGAGAGGTAAAGAGCATCGATGAGAGTGATGGCGCCACCTTGTGAAGTTTGCACGTAAATGATAGCTATTCTATCGATTATAGACCGTGAGGCTTACCAAGACTGTGCCCAGTGAGCGTTACCAGCGAGGTGCTTCTCTCCGACATTGCCTTTTTGATAGCAGCGAGCTTTGCAGTGGCCGAGCGCTCTTGGGCTTCTTGAAAGCCTGGAAATATAGGGGTAAATACCGGCGCCTCCCACACCCACGGATACTTACCATTGTGGGTTTTTACTGAGGGCGAAACTCCAGGGAAAAGTGCAGCATCCAGAGCATCCAAAAAGAAGTCGCCGTCGATTAGCAAAGGTAAACTAGTATCAAGATCAAATTTGTTAACTAGGTCGAAAATCTTCACAACTCGTCCCCAACTTACATCTTAGATGGGTTGGTCCCCTGGTTGCTGACGACGACAGAGTTGAGAGCTGGGTAGTACCCAACATACCCTTATAATAGTAGGGTAAATAGTGATATCACCCAAACCCGATTCACTCACAGAATGGTGTAACAACACCATCCCCACCAGAGGCATACGGGATGAACCCGGGAAGGTCGTTGCAGGGAGCTGGGCAAGTAATGTGAGCACTGAGATATTTAGAGAAATAATACATATTGCATACCGCCACATGACCATGTTGCAGTCTTACTTGCTGGGCAATACCCTGCACGAGCTAGAAGGCTTATAGTGTTTGTAAATACCAAAAGAATAATACTATTAACTCTAACTTGCTTACGCATAAGGCCTGAATGAGGAGACTTGAGCAGCGGTTAAGGTGGTTACTCCCGCACGCGGAACCGAAGCTGGTAAGGCCACCGACGTAGCCACACCAAGTAGCAATGTGACGACAATTTTTGTTAGCATAGCTGAACTTATTGTGAAGGGAGAGCGAAAGTTGGAAGAGTGAGAGAGAGCGAAAATGAGAGTAAGGGGAGGGGGTATCGACTTAGGGGTTGGTACACAAAGGGCCTACTGAACCGTCGTGACCGACGTAGCCTATATATAGGGGTATCCAGGCGTTCCAAGAAAGAAAGGTGCTTCGGCAGCCCGCCGGGTCTCGGACAATGAATAGCTAGGCATTGCACTAGCGGAACCTCCTGAGGCCAAGAGCTAAGCGCGCCTTCGGCTGTCAGAGATGCGACTCATGGCAGCATGTTTCCATAGGGCGGCGTGGGACTCGGCGCTATCGACATAAATCGCTAAGATGGTCGACTATGTTCGGCCTAGATTGAGTTATTCCTCTGCAAGTTGACATGCTAACCACGTCGTTGCTCGTATGACGGATCTCCGCAGGTGATGGGCATTGCTTATTTTGGACGGGCCACGTGAGCAAAGAAGTTTAATGAAGAGATGTTATGACACCAAGGATTTCGAAAACGCCTCGTATCAGGAGTTAGGAATTCAGCAGAAGTTTGAACTTTTCTACGCCTTGTGGCGGATGTATCTCCGTTTGGTATAAAAATGCCCCTCTTGAGACTTGCCTGATTCGGAACCAGTCGGATATGCCAGCTGAAACTAAACATTGACGGTCAGTATTATACACGCGAGTAGGATGTGGAGGAACGTTTCAAACCTAAGCTCGTAGAGTTGTGCGGCCTCTCGGTGTATGCGCTTGGGACTCTCACGCGAAGGTCGGTCTCCGTGCTCGATAACGAGAACCGACGAGTCACTTGATCGAGAATCAGGGCGGTAACTAAGTGGCAACCATATGGCTTCAGTTGGCCAAGAGAAAGGGTGCGAACGGGTCACGCGGAGAGATTGATGTGAAGCCGCTCGCCGTGCGCGAGTCAGTGGTTCTCAATTAAGGTGCGCGCCGTTTGCTTCTAACACTGGACCAAGACGCAATTCGTTGAAATCGCCCAGAGTACTATTATATGCAAGTCAAAGATAATTTAAGTCATACTTACCAACTGGAATGCGAGCAATTTAGGAGAAACTTCCATTTTGGGGTGGAACTCATTGAGCGAGAGGCGATCGGAATGTTGCGGACTATTATTTTTCGTACGTCGACTTGGCGTGGCTTCTAAGCGGCCGGCGCAGGCTACGAAGGGAAGCTATTACCCGGTAGTCGCAAAACTAACCTATCCACGAAGAATATTCGGCGTTATTTGGATATAACAGGTAAGACAAGAGATATTGAGGAAGTAACTCACATTTTAGCCCGAACTCAAGTAAGTAGCCGGCTCAAGAATAAGCACAACTTCATAGGCGTTCGAGTCCGTATGGGGTAGTCAGCTAGTAGAATACGAAGACACGCTCCAAGATTCAATGTCTCGCTAAGATAGTATCGTGATTGCTCACGACAAAACGAACAGGGATTAACAGACAACACAATCTTCCTTGAAGCTAAGGCTATACATAGTTTTATCCACAGTTTTCTCGATCTTCTTCCAATCACTTCGTCTCTGAATAAATTCATACACATCCTACCCACCTGTCAGCCCAACTCAAACATAACGAAATCTTTAAGTGGCATACCTCAGGCCGAAAACTCCCTCCATACCTCGTAACATCTCTAACAATTTGCGCGAGATCCACCGCATCTTCAACCACATAGACATGACCGAGCATTTTGAGGTTCGCAAAGTCTTGTTGGATCGATGCAACTTTGAGTGACACGATGAATGTATGGTAAGCGTTTAGATCAGCGATGACTTGAAACCCGCCTTCGAGGGATATGATTTGTCGCTTAAGATGTTTTTGAAGGATACTGTAGCACGAAAGTTATAGCAAGTTCTGGTAACCGGTGCATAGGGTGACGACACTCACGCATGTAGTCGAATTCCAACCTCTTGATAGAACACTTCCAGCACCTCTTTACTTGTGCTCCCCTTCAGGAGCTTGCAGTGCATCTCGAGACAAGCAATCGCCTCTTGGCACCCCTTGGTTGGACCAAGCTCAAGAGGCACGTCTTTATCGGGATAGTATACTCTAGGGCCGGTCCGAGTGATAATGATATGCTCCACCTGATTTCAATGGAGGTTAATCAAAGAATACATAGAGGCGTATTTTGACCGGATGCTCACCTGGTTCATAAGTACCTCTGTGCCAGCATTCAGCCCTCCAGCCACCGCGTCGTCCAACGCGTTCTCAAACCTCTTCTTTTCGCGTACAACAGCGTTCAGAAAGTCGGTTTTATCAATAAACGGAGCCTATCCAACAGTGTTCAGCTCCTGTTAATCCAAGTAACAGGCTACTCACAAGTTCCTTGTCAAAATATACCTGGATTACGGACTGAATTGTGTCTCCGATATGGGCCAACTCAAAAAACTGGAGAAGCGGAGCCACGCTCGTTGTCTCCGCGTGCTCCGCCGGTCGGTAGGTCCTCATTTGCTCGGCTGCCCTATCCATCACCATATTCAATATCATATACCCGAAGACAAGATTAAGAAAACCAAGCTCACCTGGCGAATCCAGGTGCAATATGTCTATCTCCCATAGCTTGCAACATCAAAATAAATAACTCCTCGATTGTCTCTCGAACGCGATGTCCAAACGGCGCCGGGTACTCTTTGAACGTCTCGCATCGTTTCAGAGCTTCGCGGTCCGCGTGGATAAGTTCAAGCGCGGTATCCAAGGAGAGCAGAAGATCGAGATCATCGAATGCGGCCGTAGGAGCGCTGTTTGTGCTTGTGCTAAGAACAGAGGATCGGTTGGTCGCCGCACTAGTGGATTGCCGGGATGGGTTCGCCGCCAACGAGACTGGGCGGGATTGAACTTCAAACCAAATTTATTAACTCAGAGTTTTTCCTAGGCTTGAAAATCGGTACTATACCAGACGAGACCTCGGACTTCCGTTTCTCGTTCCCCCATGCCCCATCCCGCGTATCTCCAAATCCATCATCCTCTCCGCCCACACCCACACCCCTCTTCTCATCGTCTTCCTCCTGAATCTCAAACAACAGCCCTCCATCCCCGTCTTTTTCCATCACGGGGGTCCGATACCCATTCCCTACCCCTCGGGCACTCCCTGCCGTTGACCACCTTTGGGGATTAAGCATTCCGAAACCAGTCACGGCCGCGTTCCCAATCTGTTCGCCTACTCGAGGTACGATCGTCACCGGAAGCAGAAGGACGCTTGTGAAGCTCGACAGCACATTGCGCTTGACCTGAGCCGGGTTGTGTGAGGCGAGGAACCGGGCTTGAGTGTTCGGAGAGGTTGCGGATGTGATCGAGCGAGTGGTTTGGGTGTCGAGCTGGGGGGCGGGTAAGACGAAGATATGGCCCAGAATGTTAGTATATGCGAACCTTTCGTTCCCAGTCTTTGCAGATCTGGTCGAACGTGATCTTGGCAACTTCTACTTCTTCGTCAAGATACTCGTCCATATGCTCTTCGTACATCCGGAATCTACAACCTCCTTCAGCATACAGACATCTCCAAGGGCAAAGCGAAGAGACACATACATGATATCCTCAGCCTGAGTCTTCGTGATCACTTTATCGTTTTCCCCGCTTGCTTTCCTTGTCGCGTCCACCAACCTCCACGCTTGCACAAAACTCGCCGCAGCGGCCTGCAGATACAGACCCGTGCTAACTTCCCGCGCGCGGGAGAGCAGCGGAGTTATATATTCGCCGATAACCTCCGTTGCGAGCCGTTCGGCAAACGCCGGGAGTACTCGCGATGCGGGTGGGAACACCCTGGTAGCTAAAGCACCGTGTGTAGATATGGACTCCAGGATATGAGACATAAACTGGTCCATTGGTGAGAAATCGAGCGTGTTGTTCGGACTATTCCAAACTAGTGTTAGGTTTGAATTAAAGAAATGAGAGACAACACTTGACTCACGTAAGGTTGGCGGTAGCGTCCCATTTGCCGTGCTCGTAGAACACCTCCCTCTTCTCTGCCCATGTCCTCCCCATCTCCCATTCCTCTCCGACCCTGCCGTCCTCGCCCATCGCGACCCATACCTCCCAACTAGCCGTCGCACAGTCTCCCATCGTACCCTCGTCTCCTTGCCCGTCAGCCGCATCGAACGCGCCTAGGAGTCCTCCATCAAATCGATCGAGCGTAGCAAGCAGAGCACGTCGTGCGTTGGGCCAGTTCAGCGTCGGTTGGACGGCTGGAGATAGAAAGCGCGCGAGTAGATGTAAGATCTTCGACTGCAGCAGACGAGACAGTGGCACGGCATTCTCCGGAAATAGAGTCGAGAGGACGAGGTGTGGTGAAGCGAGAAGAGCAGACAGGAGCGGAATGAGTGCGAGGTGGACGCGGAGGTACTGTGCGTAAGCGCTCGTTGCAGGAGGCGATTGGATGGCTTCTTGAGCTTTGGCGCCGCCTGCGACAATAAAGTCGCCGAACTCGGATACCACCAGTCGAGGTTGGGCGACAGCCGGCATCGGTGGGCTCAATGGCGCACTCGTGAAGTCCCCGAAGTCATCTTCTTCGGCGGGGGCGTGTGCAGCAACAACCGTTTGGGCGGCGTCACGGTGCTTCGTTACATCGTCGAGTACATCAATCGCAGGGTCAAGATCGTACAAGTCTACCCCGAGAGTAGCATACTTTTGTTTCCACACACGATCATCGCGTACAAGCCGAGAGAACGCACGAGAGACACGTGCGCAGGAGGGAAGAGAAGGGATAGGAAGATATGCAAGGATCCGCACATGCACCTCAGGGGGAAAGGGGCCAATGAACGTTCGTCGGTTTACTGCTGGCAGGCGGGCTTGACCTTGGGGTCCGTGAAGTCTGACAGGCTCCAGGGTCTGCCATTTGTCCATTTAGTTGGTCAGACGTATGTTTCTGGGTTTAGATCTAGCGGTATGTGTGTGTCAGTATGAAGAGTTGCATAAGGTCGTGCCTTAGATCAATTCACGAGGGCAAAGGCTAGAAAGCGGCAGGATGGGGTCAAGGATAGGCGCGATATCGCCCAGCAGTTAGCTGAAGCTTAACCAGCTGTGTCGGAAAATATCTGGATTAAATATGACTACGAACGATGCGGACAGGACTCGTGATGATGGGGCGCTGCACTCAAGGATCAGACACGTGATCAGTGTTTGGTCTCGACTAGGGTACGGTTTTTAATGCGATTTGGGTTTGCAAACCAGGTTTCGAAACCCGCCCATGTTTCGAAACCGGTTTCTAAACATGGATTAGTCAGAATGATATTAGTCATACAAACAATGTTTGTCAAACATATCGGGAAATCATATCCCAAATGAGCTAAAATTCTATAGCAACTGCGTGAACGACGACAGGTGCAGGCAAATCGACATGTGCTCCGGACGACGTGGCATGTCCAGTGATTATGGGCCTATTAGTATAAGTACTCCCAGTAAATATTCGCTCGTGAGATCGTGATTACAGCGCCGAGGAGGCGCATCCTTGTGCTCGAAGAGGTCTCTTCGCTCTGATTGGTGTGTATACCCCTACTATTGGCTCTCAGATCCTCAAAATCACTCGTCATACTTCAGTTCTGAGGATAGTCAGCTCTTGAGCTGCTGCAGTCAAGCTGCAGTTCGCCCAAAAAGGCAAGAAGTTGAAATTCACGCCATAAGTATGGAAACGCGGAGTGACAAGCTCGGTTTCCGGCCTTCTCCCGTCACGGAAGACCCTGTTGGCCCTGTGGCAGCTTGCGTAAGTGATTCCTTGCATCAAACCCTGAAGGGAAGGTTTGGCAGCTGGCTCAAAAGAGTAACCCGCCGACCATTGAGACCAGGCGCGTCGGGCTGCCCTTACCTGGATTCCAATCCTTGTGGTGAGAGTGCGAGAGATGTGGGCACTAAATCGGGCTGTTATAGCTGTAGAAAGTGGCTGTTCACCTGCTGTTTGTTTTGGTGCGGCAGAACGAGACACCAAGAACTCTCGTCGCTCGGCTTGGTACAATTTGCCACCCGGCAAGGCGCACTTCTCTGTCGAAAACGAGTTTTGAGACTCGATTTTTGCGTGTAAATAGTAGGACATCTAAAAATGCATGAATTATATTCGGAAATTTCTCAGCGCCGCAGTGGGTACGTGCGACAGGGCGCGCGGCGGGGTGTTTTCATAGGAAATCGGCTCAGGAGCCCGGCGCTGAACTGTCTTTGGGCTCAAGACCTTGGGCCGTGGCGGGCAAGTGGCCGGTTCACCGCCCTCTACGACCTCAAAATGCTCAACGGAGACCTTGGGGACGTACTTATGGAGGAGGAAATTGGGGTACTACTGGGTCAAGAGCTCGAGGAGGGAGGGGGGCAGATGATTTGGTGAGTGCATATATTCATGTTTCTATGGAAGTACACAGACTAGAATTCAATCCGATTAACCGGTTCATAAGGAGCTGAACTCAACGGGATCCTCTTTTGCTAGTCCGTGCGGACTAAAACCCGGTTGCGAGTAGCGCGGTAGCGTGCCCCCAGGTTAGGTAGCACCCCCCGGTTCTAAGTAGCGCACGATTTGCGTCCCCTCCCCCTTCCGGAAACGCGCATATATTAGAAAAAAAAATCAAGTTCTCGCTCGTAGTGTGCGGAGTCGCTGATATCAGAGGAAGATATATTAATGGTTGTATGTACACGAAATAACTTAGCGGCAAGAAGAAAAAAAAACGAAAACCACACAAACGATTAGAATGGAACGTGGAACGAAGGTAGACAAAAAAACAGAGGACAACGGCAGGAGACAAGGGGCGTGGGCATGTGAGAATATGTCAAATACGATTCACCAGCGCAGGCAGCGACAACGCGTGCGCCGCGTGTCCGGATTCCCTGGGCGGGTCTTGGGCCATGAATTGGTGTGGTGGTTGTCGGTTGTGCGCTGTGTTAGCGCAGGTAGTAGGGGCCATGCTTCTGTCGTTGGGAGCGATTCTGTGAGGGCGGTTGGACGCAGGTGGCGGTTGACTCGACGCAGGTTGCTTGAGTGCCAAGCGTTGCACTCGAGTTACGCAGTTGGAGGTGCACCTGGAGCACGCAGGATCGCCACCCTCTCCCAGCCAAAAAAGGGGGAATCATGTTGCGCTGGCTTGACTACCGGAGACAGGCGGGACCCGTACATGTGATAGTGTGGTTGTATACGAGAGCGGTTGACAGGGGCTGCCCGGTGGGTCGGGCAGGGGCGTGAGTACCGGGAACACGGAGCGTATGTCTTGCGGCCGCACCATGTCTTGTTCGGTCGTGTACTCTGCTGGCCGCATGGTTGTAGCTTGTTAGGCGTGGCCTGTTGGCCGTGGCGGCATACGTGTGAGCCAGGGTGCGGAGGCGTCGGTCGTGTCGTCCGGGGGGCGGCCGTACACAGGGCGTGAGGCGGGTCAAAGGGGACGGGCAGCAAAGTGAATCTGAGCGGTCTCGGGTGAGTCCCAAGCCATGCAACAACGTCAGTAAAAGTCCAAGGGTGAGGGGGGAGGTGATTCACCATATAGGCACATGTCGAGGTGCCACGGGACGGCGGTGGCGGCGAGCGGCGGACTAGCAAGCCTCGGGTGGAGAGCGGAGAATTTTGGAGGGCGGATGGGCAATGCAGTTGCGGCGGTCGGCAGCGGCAAGGGTTGGTGCAACTCAATCAAACACTAAGTTGCGGTTGTGCTGGACCCTAGGTGAGAGGTCATGTGTCATGCTCCGGGTTTAGGCTGAAGTCAACAAATTACAACAGACTCACGGGTTTGAGTCTCCAATACTCTATGCAGCTGCAGTCGACGTTTTGCTTGATCAGGGGTACTTCGTCTCGCCTAACTGTGCTTTCTTGTGCAGTGAAGTAACTTGTACGGGTGCAATATAACCCCGGCGGAGATCGTAGAGGTTTCACAAGCTCCCAAGTGCCCACCAGTGGTTCGTCTGCCGATATGATCAGTTGAGATATGTATCGCAGTTGCACCTGCTCTGCAACGGAGCAGGTATTGAACGAGGAGAAAGACTCAGCGGCGGAGGAGCCGAGTTTGTTGAGTAAGCGAGCGAAAGGTAGGTTGCAACTCTTTTTATCAACCTTACGTCCGTACTATCTGGGAAACGCTGAATATTACTAGATGCATGGATTCAAAACAGCAAAGCTACAATTAATCGTCTGATAGGGTTTCGGTTCCAAGGTAGATAGTGAGGAAACCAAGTAGGAGTCGTACGACGCATCTGCCTTTGGTGTGCGAGCCTATAAGTAGGAGGTGACGCTTATGGAGCGAGGTTTTCTTTCGTTTGAAGAGCTGTATCGCCGCCAATCAACCAACAAGAACCATTCTATTTTCGACTTTACTGCTCACACCGCAGGCTCATTGTTCTTGAATCACATGTATGTACGTTTGCTTAAAAATCATCCGAATCAGGTAGGACCTTCGTACCCAAATAACTCATTGCTTGTGAAAGCGGTTGCCATACCGCATGTAATCAAGACGAGGCGTTGAGACGAGACGGGTCACTAATTGTACCATCCCCGTCCTGTTTCCGTCTCGGTCCAACGCTAAGGCTGAACTACATTGAGCCATCCTGTGCCCAACCGGCAACACTAGAGGGCTCAACCCACCTACCACCTGAGTCTTGCCCGCCACTGCTGACCAGCTCAGTAGAGTGCAATCTCTGTGGCACCCTCCAACAGGTCTGCAACATTTAACGCAAGGACTTCGGCAATTTTATACACTCATAACGTGTACCAAAGCCCTTGCACACCTCCCGTACGTTTGCTCTTACATGCTAGCTCTGCTAACCCGGCTCTCCTCTCTTTTTTATGGGGTTCTGCACTCGGCACTACCTTACACATACCTCCTTGACGCGCTTCCGATGCGTCCGCATACTTGCCTAGTCACGCCCGCATTCACCGACCCACCTTGCAGGCAGCCGGTTCCCGCGCCCGCCCATCCCTGCTTTGCCAACTAGCTCATTCGGGTCTCTGAGAGTATGTCTTCGCTTTGCCAATGTAATCACAAGAGAATAAGACTCACAGATAGAAGCGAACGCGACTTTATCTTATTTCTTTTCGCTGTCTGTCCAAGGAGTTGTTTGCTTAAGTTTTTTGTTTCACAAAAATACCTTAGTTGCGCACTAGTCCTTCCCGCGTGCGCACGTGTTACTTCCGCAGCTTTATCGTGCACCAGTAGTTCGCATCTAATTTATTCCCTCACATCCTCGAGTCTCGGCTCCTTTTATAAAAATCCACCTCCCATTCCTTTGCAGCCTGCTTCTTCTGAGCAAGGCATACTTTGCACTCTTTTGCGACTTTAGTGCAGGTCTGGTCCTTGTCTATCAAATGTTTTGTGTACATACAATGTGCAATAAACCATTTTTTTACTAGTATGGCCAATTCTGTAGTGCGCTTTGAACAAGAGCTTATTTTTTTTTTACATGTATGCGCGTTTCCGGAAGGGGGAGGGGCTGGAAATTTGGCGCTACTTAGAACCGGAGGTGCTACCTAACCTGGGGGCACGCTACCGCGCTACTCGCAACCGGGTTCTAGTCCGCACGGACTAGCAAAAGAGGATCCCGTTGAGAACGCTGTCTCTGATGGCTTCACGGACATGGACCTCACCGCTGAGGATTTTTCCGCCATCAACGCCGTCCAGAAACTGCCGGGGCAGCCGGTTTTGACGCTTTGAAAGCGACGCATCAAGGCGACCAAGAAAGTGACGGGCCACTCGGAATACCTGTGGCAAATTGACATCGCATGTAGAGTACACGAAACAAAGCAGAATGTGTTAGTGATACCGGGCATGAGATATGAGGGCACACTTGCCTTCATCACGAACTGTTTCCTCTGACTCAAGATAATCGTTTGGATCGTCTCGCCACTGAACCACCTCGAAACCGAGCAGGCTGAGGACTTCATGGACTGGCATACCAAGGTAGTGGACGTAAACTCGGCGACGTCATACCCGAACCTAGGTCAGGTAAATAGTTTTGTACTCGCGCTTGCGGAACGCTCACCGTAGGTCCATAACCTGAGTTCTGGGAGGTTCTTGGTTGCTATCTCTATCCGCCAGGGGTCCGATAATACAAGTTGAGTTTTATCACCTTCACAAGGTAGATTAGGCTGTACGTCTAATAATATGTCTACTTAAGTGTTGATTTGTCAAGCAAATAGGGTACTTGAAGAAGGATAAGAACTTAAGATTCCCTCGAGACAGGTGGGTTTGCCATAACTCAGCTGAAAGTGATGGTAGTATTGGATTACGACAGCCTGTGCGCGTTGGTAGGGCTATCATTGTACAGGGCCCGGTGTGCAAACGCTGGCTACACGAGCGATAATACTAATCAATACTGACAGGGGCTAGAGGACAAAGTGCTCTGCCCGCGCGGTACAATAACTCCGTAGTTGTCATGACTTGACACGCTTCCATAAATATGTTTAGGATTTTATCATATTTTTTTTGATGTACTTTCCTTTTATGGGACATTGGTCATCTGCTTACTTATCATCTTTGTAATCTTTGTCATCAGGGTCACGTGATCATAGAATATTCTGGAAGCCTTAGTCATCCGCTATTTCACACCTAATATCAAATACCTGTATGACTCAGTTCGCTTCTCAGTTTGTACTCGTAGATACATGGCTGTGTTCCCTGGTGTATATAACCAAGGGCAAGTTCGAGGTTACAGACCAAGAACTTGACCTTTTCGTCAACACAGTTCTCCTTACATCCACTTGGTCACTGGGCTATCAGTCGCCCATACCACTTAGCTTATTGTTTACCACACCTGAGAGGACTCTGACATTAGGTCAAGTTCTTTTGTGGATCGCCGAGGCAGCCTTCATCGCTGTCAAACCATCCGTCCTCATTGCACCCCCCTTCATCTCTGTTGAGAACTCATTTGGGACAAGCGCTGGTCCGGTGAATCAATAGATCCAGGGTGACCCTCGTAATAATCAAAAGCGAGGACCTGCTATCAGTAACCGGGGAGTACCACCCCCTTGTGTAGTAATCTTCACACCCTTTTGGGATTCATATCCCCCACTCAGCGCTCCTAGCCAGTTGAACCAACCGCTTGCAGAAAATACACCGGACGCTTATTTGCTATAAGCCGGCAGTAACTGTTCAACGCTAGTTGCAGAGACAAGGAGTTAGTGCCCGAAGTGGTTAACTATTGATCGAGTAACCTTTTAAGGTGAACGCACAACCTAATCTGGCGTTCTCAGAACACGACCGTTGTTGCTACTGCAACTGGTTCCATCCCAAAGTTCGTTGCTGGAAAACTTATTCCCCAGCTGAAATACGTAAGGGAGGACCTTGCGAATCTACCATTCGCTACATCCCAATCAAACCTCAACAGTTACGCAACCGGGCTCAGCAGTGTTTTGTCACACCCCCCGGTTCTCCCAGTTGCAATATCTGTTTTAGGCTCAACGACGGGTCTAATACCATCCAGTGCATCAGGAAAAACCTAGAGGTAGTCACATGAGCTACTACAGTAATATGTAGTACTATGTAGTAGCAGCTGCGGGGGATTAACATACAGGTGCACTACATAGCACCAGGTAGTACCTAGTATACCACCTGTAGTACTGCTGTAGTAGCTGTGGTATCTGTATGGTTCACTCTTTGCATGACCAACCTGCTCGGGTAGGTGGTACTACTGGTACTACAGGTGATACTACCAGTACTACAGGCGGTATACCAGGTACTACCTGGTGCTATGTAGTGCACCTGTATGTTAATCCCCTGCAGCTGCTGCTACATAGTACTACATATTACTGTAGTAGCTCATGTGACTATTTCTAGGTTTTCCCTGATGTGCCCTTATTGCCCAAAGAGGGACGCATACCGTATCCAAGAAACCTTCTGGCAATTTAAATCTCACCTCTAAACAGTTCGTCATCAGTTACTAGAAATCAACCAATACCAAATTTTCTTCTTTAGTGTTACCTCCTCTAAACGTTCAAGCCAAACCCTTGGCCGTCGCGCCCCCTCCTCGATCAAGACCCTTACCTGCTCTTAGGTATCCAAACCCCAAAACCTCCCAACTCAAACCTGCGATCCTACCACATATTGGTTGGACTATTCAACCCAACGGAAACATTGGGTTATATTTAATCGATATCCCAAATACATTTACAAGCCTTTACAAGAAAAGGGCTTCGAATTTAGCAAGATTGCTGTGGTATCAAAAGTGGGAATATCTGTACACTGAGGAACCACCGGTCTATCAAAAAGAAGAGGTCGCGGTCCCTTCATATTTTAACACACTAAAAAGGAAAAGAGAAGACAATGGCGGCCCCACCTCCTCCCAATTTCGGAGACATGACAATGGGGGAACAGATCACATGGTTGTGTAACGCCATGACCAACGTAGTATTAGCAGTAGATGACATTAGAGGCAATCTGGCTGTAGCTCGTACCGAAATACAAGATTTGGAAACACAAATGACAAATGACCGGACTCACTTTGATGAACAACTCGGCCTAGCCGGAGTCGACGTAACGAATACATTTAATCGCGTTGTGGGCATTGAAGCCCTCGTAAACAGGGTGATCACCAATCAGAACCTTCCTCAACCACAAGGAGGAGGACAACCACAAGGGGGTCAGCAAGGAGGAGGACAACAAGGCGGACAACAACAGCCGCCCCCCCAACCTCCAGCTGGCCCGGTTGGGCAAGTCAAGATGGCTAAGCCTGACAAATTTGACAGTTCCAAACGCGAGGAACGTAGAAAGTTCATGACATCCTGCCGCCTCTTCATGGACACAAATATGCCCAACCATGGAGAGGACGCCAAAATCGCATTTATTATATCTTATCTTTCCGGATCAGCCCGTCAATGGGTTCAGTCATATCTTGAAGTCGACATGTTGGGCAACCAGGTAGTACTCTGGCTGCATGATACTACCTTATTTTGGCGCGAAATGAATGCTCGTTATGGTCAACTCAATGAAGGAGATGACCACAGACAAGAACTTAAGAAGCTACGCCAGAAGGGTACGGTCCAGGACTACCTCACAGAGTTCCAGAGACTGTTGGCTTATCTAGGATATAATGACATAACCTTGCGTGACATGTTCTATGACCACCTGTCTATGGAGGTCAAGCATAGCATGCTTGCACAAAGCTTTGACCCGGCGGGCACTACTACCTTCAATCAAGTTGCTGAGCGAGCTCTGCTCATTGACAAACACATTCAACAGTTCGCTAAGGTCGAAAAAACGAAACATACTTCCTCACCTGCCTCTACAACTACTGCTTGCACTACCACCACCACCACCACCCAGGCAACAACTACCAAAGCACTCTTGTCCAAGGGTGACCGCGTCTTTACAATTGGAACCGATGGTCGCGCAACTCGTGGCAAGGTTACCAAAATCGCTAAGAACGCTAAAGGCTTCAATGCCCCCTGGGTTAAATGGGATGGTCAAGATAGCGAAGTAAAGATGACTTTTGACTCCTTGAAAAAGGACACTCGGCCAGCACCAAGTACGCCGAGTGATCCCAAAGGTCCTGGACCAATGGACATGGACAGCGCAGGAAAAGGGAAGTCGGTGATGATCTGCAACAGGTGTCAAGGCAAAGGACACATGGCAAAGGATTGCCCCAGCAGACCTATGTCTGGATATGAAGCATCAGTAGAAAAAGTGGAGTCGGAAAGTGAGGAGTGGGAAAAAGAGGACACCTGAACAGAGCCAGGAGGACTGTTTTGGGCGAAATCTTGAACGAGGTGAATGCGCGTAACAACGATAAAATAGACGAATTGGAATGTATGAGTTTGGAAAATAAATCACAACTTTTACTCTACTTCCGCGCGCAGCCACTGGAAACAACTCCTGACCAGAAAACAACTTATACCATGAAAGGCTTCCAAGGCTGGGCAATGCTAGACTCCGGTGCAACATCTACTTTTATTAATCGTCGACTAGTAAACGAATTCAAAATACCAACCAAAAAATTAAAGAAACCTAGAAAACTCCGTGTCATTGATGGACGCGACATTGCTTCAGGGCAAGTCACGGAATACTGTACCTTAAATCTTGAGATATTCGGGCACAACGAAGTCCTAAGCGCATATGTAGTGGATATTGGAAAACATGACTTAGTGCTGGGTATGTCCTGGCTAAGTGTCCATAATCCTACGATAAACTTTAAGGATAAAAGTGTGTCCTTTAACTCAGAATTCTGTGCCAAGAACTGTCTACATACGGCACATACCATCTTTTCCGGACATGTCACAACCCTGTACTATCTAAGGTGTGAGCTCGCTCTTATGTCCGTCGAGGGACTCGGTACGCTTCGCGCTTGTG
>WSTJ01000814.1:0-17792 GCA_019623705.1 Ceratobasidium sp. 428
TTTGTGCTTAGTCACGTGATGGCGGAAGTCCATAGTGACATTTTTGAGCCGGTGGAACCTTGCCTGAGCAAGGTAACAGATGCTGAACATCTCCTAGGCCCTCCTGGGTCTGCTCAGAAAGGTAAGTAGACCGAACCAGGCTAGACAATACCAATTCAAAACTCACGAGCTTTCGACGTCCTTCTTGCTTGGTTGCATCGTTCGAGTCCGAAAACAGACCGATTCTGAACTGGGGGTTCTCAGCCAGCATCTCGACCATATGCTGACCCCACCACGGTGTCTTCACCCAAGGTATATCGGCGCTCAAGGTTTGCAGTCATTAGGAGTGACATCTATTGTGGCCGACTTGGCGCTTGTGGCGGGAGCTGCTGACGTGATCGGTGGCACCACCCTGGTGCGAGGCATGACTGGTGGCAAACAGGGGGAAGGCAACCAGCGGAAGTCCGTCCGCCCAAATTCCTATGGAGTGTAAGACCCGAATGTTCAAGAGATTTGGGCTCAAATTCCCGAGTTTGACTCGAATTTGTGGCGCTCGGCGGCCGAGTGGAGGTCTGAGTGAGCCGGGAATGTAAGCCCGAATGTGAGCCGAATTTGCCATCTTGAACCACCCTATTGCACCGATCACACGGTGCTTGTCGACCACATGACAAAACCCACTCGCGGGTTGACTACGTCCTTCTAACGCGCGTAACGCCATGTCTTGTATCTGAACGAGTCACCTTTAATTGACCTCGAATGACTCGTTTCTCTGAGCTTTCTGTTGCGTATTTAAACTGTTGTATCGAGTCTCTTGCTCTTGTGTCCCCTCGAAACTCATAACCTAACCAACCGCCTCCTGTACTTCTCATGGCTTCTTCAAACGTTCCACCTCTTCCAGAATCTGGAAAATACATCGAAGCAGTTACCTCCTCTTGCCACGCCCTTCGACTTGCATCGGAGATTGATGTGCCCTTAGCCGCTGTCGAGAGGCTGCTCCGCTCCCCGGCTCTAAGTGGCTCATTCACTCGCCTCGGTACTGTTCACGGAGTAAATTTTCCACTAGCGTTTCCATCTGTCAAAACGGAGCTCAATTTCCTGGCGACACTTGCACTCTTAAATTTTGCGTCTGGTTATAGAGCGCCTTTGCATGCAGCTACTGGACGAGGTGCCTATGATACAATTCGCATTCTTGTGATGGGGATGTATATTGATAGTGACTCGGGACTGATGAGCGCACGAGGCTGGGATCAGCTTACTACCGCCCAAATTGCTAGCCTGATGAACGTGTCACTACATGAAGAAAAAGCTCATCCAACTATTCCTGGACTAGTCGTGGGGGAACTCGGTGGTCCTTTGAATGAACTAGTCGAGATCATTGTTACCACGCTCAAAGAAGCCGGCCAGGTTTTGATTAAGGGAGGGTATGACGATCTTGGCGCGTTTGTTGTCGAGACGTTGGAAGAGGCCAAGCGGATCGGTGCATCCCAAGGCAATGGGCCGTCGCCTGATCTAATTGTTGAGAGGCTTGTAAAGGCAATTCCCGGTTTTCGGGATATGGCCGTAATCGACGGACAACGTAAGTAAATTCCATCCGAGTCTACCAATCTAGCGCTCATGAAAGGTCTACAGCTGTATACCTTTTTAAAAAGGCACTTTTCCTTGTCCACGCTATCAGACTTCGATTTGGCGAAACACCCGGCGGATCCGTCCCGGTTCCTGCAACGGATAACCTGCCAGTATTCTCCGACAATGTTCTCCCATCCATGCTGGTCCACCTCGGTGTCCTTGACCTCTCGCAAGGCCCGACGGCACTCCGCAGCGCCTTCCCAAGCGCAGGCTCTGCCGAATCTTTAGATACACTACTCCAGGAACCCACACCCGAAAACTCATCCACCGAAGCTGGTCGTCCCGCAAAAGGAACACCCTCGCTTAACGGTCCGGCCTTGAACGCGAGGGACGCATACATACTTCGTGCAGCCGCCGTTGATGCATGTGAGATGATTGTGAAGATCGCACGAGAAGAAGCAAAGGAAGGCGATCCAAGCTGGAGGAAAGAGATGACCTTACCGCAGCTGGATGGGTGGCTCTGGGCTGTTGCAAAGGATAGGAAGGATTATCGTCATTTGCCACGGTTTGCTGAGAGGGGGACCGCGTATTACTGAAAAATGTATTATCCTGTCATTTTTTCGTCTGCGCTCTGGCTGCGCTGTGCATTCTACGTTCGTCTATAACAAATGCAATTATGATTACCTCGTGCAGGTTCGATATAGCCGCTCGCCTGTCAAGTTGGTCAGCTGATGATCAAAACTAAGTTCTAACAACTCCCTTCGTGTCACCCAAACCACTCCCAAACCCAACCTCCATAACCCCTTCACCAAACAATGACGTCAAATGACTTTAATATTCTAAGCCCGATGTGGGGACAAGACTACTACGTGCCACACGGAACCGATTCACGTCCGATCTTACGTAGGCAAAATGCCACCCGAGAAATTCGACAGCCGAGGAGTGCGCAAAGTAATTGTAGTTGGGTTTCAAACCCCAGTTAGTTCTTCCAATTTAAAGGCCAGATCGTGCTGAATGCTAGTCCTGGGGACGCTACTGGAGGCTCCACTTTCTCCGCTTCAGATTATCACATTGTCGACGCATCGGTTTATTCGTGGTCAGAACGAGGAGGCATGGTGCGCACATTCACCCAGTTGCTGCTATGAAATTATTTTGGCTTATTAGATCTACGCGCGGTTTATGTCCTATCACCTATGGATAATTCCAATGCATTCTAGAATGCCATCAGCTCTCGGTCTCCGCGCCCAGTTAAGAGCCCGAATGAGATTGGACTCGGTATGTCTTTTGTGCCCCGAGCCATTAATGTCTTTTTGAAGTGGCCACCTAGTTCAATCCCCAGTTTCAGAGTCCTTCAACGCGACTCCGGCCGTGGTCAGCAACTGCATGGTATATAATCGTTGTGCGATACACCTTGACCTTCCTTTTGACGATCATCTTTCCCTAGTCGATTTCGGCAATCACGCAACTATTAGTTGCCCACCGCCGCCAGGACGTTACTAAATACATAGACCCCTCTTCTTATGACGAATTTCCCATATCCGGAGGCGGTTTCGGCGATATATACCGTGGTCGCGTACTTGATGGAACCCAGGTCGCCATCAAACGCTCGCGTTTCCTCGCTAGCACAACCGCAGAGTCGCAAAAGATACTCAAGGTGCGTGTATTTAGGCTGCCTGCTACTGTGCTCACGATCTCAACGATAAAAACACGCAGCGATCGGCGCATGAGCTATACGTATGGTCGAAATATAACCACCCCAATCTGCTTCGACTTATTGGGTTTGCTCAGTTCCGTGGCCAAATCGCAATGGTTTCTCCCTGGATGGAAAACGGTAATTTATCCGAATATATTGCCCGGAATCCTGGCGCGGACCGTTGTCGATTCGTAAGCCCTCGATTCCAAGCCTCCCGCCAATACCTTCATGTTGTTTTTGTAGTGTGTTCAAGTTTGCGAAGGTGTAACTTATCTGCACAGTATGAACAACGTAGGTAAACTAATCGTGGTAGTTGTGTACACGACTTCTAATGCCGCTTTCCGTTTTAGGTCCACGGTGACCTGAAAGCGGTGAGCTAGTTGTCCCAGTTTATTTTCAAACTAATAGTAACCTTAGGCAAATGTTGTGGTGTCAAGGGAGGGTATTGCTAAAATTACCGATTTTGGGAACACTCGTTTACAAGATTACACATTACAATTTGCTCCGACATCCAAAGGGCTGGATTTTTCGCTACGCTGGACTGTAAGTTTGTTCTGAACTAAGATGCTAGTAGCTTCCAACGCCCCGCATATTAGGCTCCTGAGCTAGTGAGTGAACAGCCAGCTGCTCTCAGTAACGAGAGTGATGTATATGCGCTTGGGATGGTGGGTGAGAGTGGCTCACATTGTGGTTTCTCGCTAACTCCTGAATGGATAGACTATTCTGGTTTGTGGTATATATGCGTCCCAGCTACTAAATGACTCACCGGTTGAAACAGGAGGTTATTACTGGCCAAGTTCCGTTCGCTGGCCTTAGCGAACTCGCTGTTTTAGCTGCTGTCGTACACAGAAACCAGACACCTAAGCGTCCCGATTCATTCATTCCCTACGAGAGTAACTCTGGTAATCTTCTATGGCGAACACTCGAGTCATGTTGGGCTACTGACTCAAAAGCTCGTGCCACGGCAGCTTCTGTTCGAAATACTGTGAGTTCACTTCCTAACTAGCTGCTATATATTATGGACTGGTCATATATACCGTAGATGAAGAAAATTACGCATCACGGGCTCTCAAGGCGTGACTCGTATGTCATCGTGAACCAATGAGGAGCCGTTGAAAACAAAGTATGAAACGTCTGTACCTTGACTGACGTTTTCCGGTAATGACCTACTCGATTGATTGATGGATAGGGAAAAAATCATGCTTGTTGCAAAGGACAACTGGGTTATGATTTATCTTCGGGTTAATTGGACTTGTATTAGTGATTTAATTGGGTCAAATTGTTATTCTCAACGAATGGAGACCTACACATTTGAAAGCACGGCGAACAATGATATACCGCTGTGAAACAGATGAATAGGTATTACAAGTGCTCGAAGAAGTAACTAAAGGCTAGAAGTCCACGAAATCCCAGTTAAGGTAAAGGTCCGAGTTCGATTCAGCAAACTCATAACATTTCACATTGGAAACGTATTTAGATAACTCGTTTTGTAGCTCCTCCAAGGACTGCGGTCCACCGTCTAATACACGACAACTACCAACCCTGAGTACTTGAACCGAGTGTGTACTCAGCAATCGCTTCAGTAGATTGATTTCTATCGTGCAGTGCATCAGGCATAATTCGCGAAGCGAGGAACAGACACTGTCGTATCCCGCAGCGTCATATTGGACCAAGGAGTAATAGTCGAGAGCCAGCGTGCGGAGTTGAGGGAAGCTGCTCAAGGTCTGAGGGAACCAAGTATCTCGGTTATTCTCGGCCCCAATGATATATATCGCTGCTATGTTAGATCGTCGGATAAATGCACGTATCTCTTCTTCTCGAGTGAAACCGCCTGTGGCGGCAGTCGAATCTGTTCCAAGAGACAACCTGATTGGTCTGGAACCGGGGGTTATCAACCGCAATAGAGGCCAAAGCTCAGCATCCATCACCCTATACAGAGATAGTATTTCTAGTTGAGGGAGATGGACGGGTGCGACTGGAGTGTCGCGCGGTTGTGTGTTTAAGACTTCAAGACCGAAAGCAAGCGTACGGAGTTGTGAGTTCTGGGACAGAAGGTTGATGAGCTCCACCTCCTTAATACACCCTGTATATAGCTTCAAGTGAATCAGCCCATGATACGCCTGGCTGTGCCAAAGAGGAAACAAGCCGTCCAATCTTAGGATCTCGATAGGCCGGAAAAACGCTTCAAATCGTTGCGGCGAAATAACATCGAATGACCAAGAGTTTGGGCTAGGGGCTGATATGGGTCCCACTATAAACCGGTAATCGTGATTTGGGCGGTACCCGCCACGGCGCACAAGACTGAGCTCCTTAACCGTGCCAGGAATGCCATGTTCAAACCAGCACCTTAAAACCGAGGTCAGCATGTCTTTGGATGGTCGACCTTCAGACATGTCAAGGGAATATATTCGATTTGCAATAGGAACCAACCAGCTGGTCAGCTGCTGGATGTCTTTTGAGTTGGGGAGTCCCGGGCTGTGTATACGAATAAGCAAAGGTAGGCTAGCAGAGCGTTTGACGAGGCGAGAAGCACGAGCATAGTGTTTCGCCATGTGCCGTCCTGACACAACAAGGTCGATGCGTGACCAGAGCGAAGGCGTGTGAGTGACAACCTGGTGCCAGTATGTGCAGACGCCAGATAACGTGTCTGGATGCCTGTGGGGTTCATGCGTCCGGCCCACTGTGTCATAGTAGGAATCATCGAGTATGCCATACTCCCAGTGTTCAGCCAGCAAAACGAGCTCAAATATATACTCTAAAAGTTCTCGGGGAAGAATCATGATAGGGGATAGCCTTGGAGATTGGTTTCGAACTAGGCTAACTTCCACTCGCGCTTGGCGGAGTTTAGATGGATAAGACTCCAGTCGATCTAGCTCTTTATCCATATCGTCAAAGACATCCCGGATCGGCGAGGTATTGTTGAATGCGTAGGAGGCATTCGGATAAGCGTTCTTGAGCCCGTGGCACGCGTTGATGTAGCGCTCCATTGAGGCGGAAAGAAGGCTGCTAGCTGTTTTCCATTCTCGCAGTGCGAGATCGAGAGGTACTGAGAAAGGAGTATCCATTGGAAAAGGCTATAATATTGACCTGGGTTCAATTTCGGTTTCGTTACACGCAGTATGTTTTACCCCAGGTGATGGTTGCAAGGTTTAGCCACTTGCTGACAAAAAGTCAGAAATAGGCGCCGAAGTGTCAAATCCAAGCAAACAAACTTATTTCAACACCCTCTATCAAGTCAGGCCCTAACCGCCAAGCTTAACACCCGTATACTAAGTTCCCGAGCTAGTGAGCGAGGAGCCAGGCCCTCTTAGTTGCGAGTGTGGTGTATATGCGCTTGGGATAGTAAGTATATATATACGTGGTTAATATTGGTTATTTAATTTTCTACACCAATGGAGCTGAATGGATAGACTATTTTGGTGCGTAGCCGGTATGTATTCATCCTCGCCAGACGATTCAGCCGTCGAAGCTAGGAAATTATCACGGGCCAGGTTCCATTCCCTATTCTCAGTGGATACGTCGTTTTAGTCGCTGTTGGGTACTGAAATCGGATACCCAAGCGCCTGTAGCGAGGTAAGCGCGTCGGACTCGAGTGCGCGCGGTGAGAGGAAAGAAGAAACGACTGGATAGCGCCGCAGGCGTGAGCAAGACTAAATACAACCACGAATAGGGGCTCAGGGGCAGGAGCGGGCCGGACCAGACCACTCCATGACGGCGCCCTGACTTATTTGGTTTTTTCGAGAGTGACGTTGGCGATCTTCTATGGCGCACGCTTGAGTCGTGTTGGCCTACCGATCCAAGAGCTCGAGTCACAGCATTTTCAGTTCTTGACATCGTAAGTTCACTCTCTAAGAAGTTGTTGTGGGTCAAAAAGCGTAACTATACATACTGCACCGTGTTAAACAGATGAAGCGGGTCACGCATCATGGCCTCTTAAGGCGCGACTCCTATGTCATCGTGAACCAATGAAGGGGCGGTTGGAATGAGGTATGGAACACAAGTCTCTTGCCGGTATAGGAGGCTGATTTCGCCGGTAATTATCCGCTTAATTATTGAATAGAGTGGCAAAAAAGTCTGTGTCGTTGTTTGGGTTGCTGGTTGTAATTCCTTTTTGGGTTGACTGGATGTAATTTCGTTGTGATTTACTTGAGTTAGCGCATTATCTTAAAATCAGGAATTTCTTAACAGAGGCGAGAGATAATTGAGCGCTTTCCCAAACCGTAAAATCTGAGAGACCGATAATTGACTCACGCTGTGGGCCTCGCCACCTCACCACCGCCCCACATCACATGACCTTGTTGTGAGCTAGCGCCCTGGTTTGTCATCTACTCTCCGACGACCACGATGAGCGAGGATATGTTTGGCGGTGGGATTAACCCCGGACTCAACTCGGGGCTAGTTGGTCCTGGCATGAACAGCGACCTTGCAAAGCAAATGTCTCTGCTCAGTGCCGCCGGTCGACTTCGTGCTACCTCTGCCGCTGGCCAGCAGCAACAACAACGTGGAATCGGAATGGCGCCTCCTGTTCCTCCCAACGTTCCCGACAAGCAGCGCGTCCAGTTTATGGGCATGCTATCCCAGGTCCTCGCCTCTAGAGGGCTTATCCTTCCCCCCTTTGTGACGGGCCAGCCAAACCCTGCTTGGATACCGGATACTGGCCCTCTGAAGAGCGTTCAACCGGCGTCGGATAATCGACCTGGAGCGCTACGAATGCCTGGCGCGGCGCCTGGAAGATCTGGTGATATCGACCTTTTCAAGCTTTGGAGTGCGGTTACTGGCGCTGGTGGGATGCAGAGGGTAAGTCGTCTTTCGCGCTCATATTTTTCTATTGTTTTTTTACGCTCATACAATGCGCAGATCACTGCAGGTGGGCAATGGGAAAATGTTGCCAACCATATCGGGTTACAACTCCCCCCGCCGTTACCCGGTTCTTCGCACCCGCCTGCTGGTCAACTCGCCCAGTTATATTTTGTCCTTATGGCCCCGCTCGAAGAGCATATGAAGGTCCGTTCTTCTTTCTTTTTTTCGACCTTTTAATGATAGTGTATCTTCGCATTACTAGCGCTCCGCCCAGGCGAAGCACGCTCAAATGCTCGCCGCTCAACAGCAACTACAGAATCAAAACCAAAATCCCGGCGCAAACCCCAACGTCCAAGGACAGCCTCTTACGCCTGCCCAAATGCACCTACAACAGCAAAACAACCAGGCGCCCGGCCTTGGTGGCCTACAAGGACCTAACATGGGTGTGGGAGGCATGCAGGCGCCGAATATGGGCGGGAACCTAGGGATGCAGTCGTCCGGCCTGGGTGGTATGCAAAACCCCGGTCTTGCGGGAATGCAAAATCCTGGGTTAGGCGGGATGCAGGGTATGGGCGGGATGCAGCCGCCGAGTCTGGGAGGTGTGGGAGGGATGCAGAATCCCGGTATGGGCGGTATGCAGAACCAGGGGATGAGCGTCAACATGACGCCGGCTCAACTGCATCAGCAACAACAGGGCCAAAGCGGGATGGGGATGGGCGGTCAGAGCGGGATGGGAGGACAATCGCAGGGCGGCGCAATGTTGACGCCGGCGCAGATGCATGCGATGGGTGGTGGCGGGATGGGTGCAGGTGTAGGCGGTGGGATGGGTGGCGTTGGAGCTGGGTTAGGGGCCGGAGTTGGGGTCGGCGCCGGTCTTAATGGCGGGGCTGGAGCTGGCTTGGGAGGTGCCGGTGCTGGGATGGGAAGCGGATTGGGAGTTGGTGGCGCGATGCCCCCTCCGGCGCCAATGATGCAGCCTCAACCCGATGCGGGATTGGGGATGAATCTAGGATTAGGTGGAGGGCTGGGCGTTGGAGGGAAGAGGAAAAGCGAGCCGGATGAGGATGAGAAGAGGGCAAAAGTCAAAGTCGGCGGTGAGTTATTTTCCGTTTAAGTATACGGTCTCGTCGCGCCTAGTTCAAGCGCCGTATTCACATTTTTATTACAGACCCAACTACATCGACTCCTACCCCTACTTCGGCCACGCCTGTGGCTGGTCCCCCATCGGGTCCACCTCGCCGCACGAAAATCGAGTATGTCCCACTTCGACTAGACGTCGAAACATTTGGCGGGCGTGCTCTAGAGAGCATGATCGCTGCCGGAGGAACTATGGACCGTCCTGTGCGAGATATCTCCGAGCTCGGTGAGTCTAGATGCTGTTCCTCGCCTTGTCCGTATTAATCCTTTATCTGATGGCCTAGGCATCGTGGACATTTCGTCACTCACTCTAAGTTTGCGAGCGAGAACCCCCAAGGCGCTGTCGTACGCGTTGGGCACGCTTGCAGTATTAAGCGCGCACGCTCAACAGAGTTTCCCACTGGTGCGATGCGAGGACTTGGTTGATACTCTCGTCGAGGTGCTGGAAGCCGCGGCGTGGGAGGGCGAAGATTGGGCTGATGGAGTCTTGAGTGGGGAGCCCGAATTCGGGCCTGGCGTAAAGGACGAAAAATCGGACGAATTGGGGATGGACGACTGGTACGAGAACGAAGACGTACCGATTCGAACTCATCGAGAGCTTGTGCGCGTCGCCGCCGAGATGGGACTAGGTTTGAGGGCCAAGGGGCGAGCGTGGGATGGGAGCGAGGTGGTTGGAAGAGGAGTCAAGGTTGAGGAAGGCGAGGAGGACAACGACGTGAAGATGGATGGGACGGACGGATACGGTTCGAAACCTTCGTATACGGACGTTGCGCCACCTGGGATGACCCGATCGGACGTGGTCATCACGATTGTCCGGCTTTTACGCAATTTCAGCATCGGGCCGGAGAACTGCGCGTATATGGCACGGGAGGGCTCCAAGGTCGTGGACGTTTTGGCTGGACTCGTTGGATTCCGGGAAGGCAAGCGAAAGTCTGACGCTGGCGAAGACCCGCTTGGGTTCGTTGGTGATGGTCTTTGGGAGAACGGCGTCGAGGTTTCCATTACACCCCTCACGTCGGCTCTTACTCTCCCTCAATTGCTTCGCGTACGCAAGGATGTCCTACACGCGATTGCCAACCTTGCGCCACACATTCGTCTATCCGCGTCCTCGCCGACCGCACACAAAATATTTACTCTCTTTGCTTCATTCCTGCTCGACCCGGCAGATACTCGGCCCCCTATACAACTGTATCAACACCTTCCCCAACGCCGGTTCTCATTGACCACCGATCTGGCTCTGGACGGGCTCACTCGGATCGCTCAGCTCGACAACAACCGGTCCATATTCCAACGCACGGTCCCTCCAGTCCTACTTCGCGCGTGCTTTACCGCGTTGGTCAAGATGTTACCGGCTGAGACGAACGACATGCTCCTAATCATGCGGGCCGAACCTTGGGTAGCATACTCTGAGCGAGTCGCGCTGGCGCTATACACACTCGCGTGCTGTGCTCCCAACAGCGTCCGACGAGATATCCGAGCTCAACGTGCGACTGGCGCGGCGGTTCTTCGAATGATGTGCCGGTTGGCGCAATACGACCCTGCGGCTGCGTCGGGCGAGAATAAAGTCGGGGCGTGGGTCCAGCGAAACCAGTTTGCGTGTCTTGTTCGACGGGTGATCGAGGCGCTGCGAGTGATTGATGAGCCCGAGGAAGGAGGAGGTGGAGAGGTTATTGGGTGGCCGGTGAGGGGTGTTAAAGTCGAGGGTGATAAGGGCTCTGGGTGGTTGGCGGGGGTTGGAGCGGACGATGCGTTGTTGATGATGGTGATTGAGGGGATGGATCCTGTGACGTTTGAGGATTTGGAGATGCTTACTAGGGTCGGGGAGGTTGGGGCGTGAGGAGTAGGGGGGATAATGGCGGGGTGAGAGAGACTTGCATGAGGGAGTTGGGTTGGTCGGGAGTTACAATAATTTCTTGTTTCGATTTTTTGTTTCGGTTGCTTTGATATGATATTTTGTTGTATGTTAGGTCAATGTTTCAGCTGCTGCGTCTATGATACGGAGGGAACTATGTCACAATCGAGTGTGTAGTGTTGATGTCCATCTCTGCTACGGCGCATGAGTCAGCCCAAGCATCCCTCAAGCGCTCGTTCCTAGATCATACGACCCGGCTAAACCCGACGACCACCCAAGTCTTCCCGTAGCCTTCACATTCGTGCGACTAACCTCGAACTTATCAGGCCAAAACCTTGAAATCGTCTAGCTTTTACCTCATCGATCAATGTCTATAACACAAAAACGGTTAAAACGCTCCGGGCCTGTAGGAAGGAGTTGTTTGACATGTCGCGCCAGGTATGAAGTCGTTTATTCTTATCTTATTTCTCATTTCAACAAAAACAAGTCTCGCGTTCCAGGTCTAAAAAGTGCGATAGGGCTCGGCCGGCGTGTGAAAGGTGTACAATGGGTGGCTTTGACTGTCTTGGATATGATCAGCCCGAGGAGGATCCTCCTGTTGTGGCGCTGGAGCGGGTGTTTAGAGTGAACGTGGAACTCCCTCGTCATGTTATTTCGGAGCAGTCTTTGGGTGTCGCCCCATCAGATGTACAGGATTGTCGAACTGCGCATGACGAGAACTTTACCTCGGCGTGGGACATCATAGACTGGGTGCGTGATCTTATATTTCTCATAGATTTTCTTTTCATAAAATCATTTACGACGACAGCATGGCACTCAGTCTACGAACAGCACGACCACCGAAACTGCCGCTCTGCTTCTTGAGACAACTAATGGTGGCACCATCGATCCACGTACCGGCGTTGCATCCTGCCCTCGTAGCGAATCCGCTTTATGCACCCAATCGACACATTTTCAGCTAGTCTCGCCCATGTCAACTGCAGATTTAGCCTCCCACTCATCCACAACGCACTCTCCTGACATACCCGACTGGGCCTCCTTGCATACTTCCGATGTCCGGTATCCCGCTGATATAGAAACTATACTTCACGACTTCTCACTCCCGCAAGGCTTGTCTCCGGTCCCTACCCAAGTGAGAGAAATATTTACATTCACAATATCTCGTTGTAAGTAAGATAATAGTCTACTTAATTTTTCCGTGTTTTGACAGGATCACGAATAGATGAACGTTTGGTCGAAACTTCGTACTTCCAGCCCGCATACGACCAGCTGCTCCGTGTCCGTCAATCACTAAGCTGGCGTCTGCAGATTTCTCCCGTTGCCCGTTGGTCCATGTTTCTAGCTGCCAAGGTTTTCGAATCATTGGTGGACTCGCCCCAAGTTCGTGCTGCGAAATTTATCAAATACTATGATTGGAGCAAACGATTCGAAGAGAAAATCAACTCACTCCCCCTACATGGTCTTACCGCGACTGAACTTCAGAACCGGCTCGGTGAGAGGCTAGAGGTATGTGATGAACGCCTGACAGTGACACCAGCCTATCAGAACCTCCCATGAATATAGGTTACTTTATTCAAGCTTAGAACGACGGACAGCATCAACACATATCAGCTGCTTCGAAATCATGCTTCAGTGTTTCGTCAGATTGTTTTCTCCGATCCTGCTTTCTGGCCAAATACGTACTATCACTCGACAAGAGTCTCTCTCGCCCACGTCCTTGCCTCAACTCGTTACGAAATAGCTCATTTTGCTCTGCTTGACATGATGTGCTCGATGGCATATGGGCTGCCTCAGGTGATTGACTACGACACTTCGATACCCCCACTCGCGGCAAATTTCCATCCCGTCGAATGGATACACGGTTGTCCAGTGGACCTACAGATAGTTATTGTGAAAATCAACTCTTTGTGTAACTGGAACCAGATTGGGCCCCCACCCGACTGGCGACCTCTTGAGCGGGAGCTCCGTGATTGGCGACCAGATACATCCAAGGTTGCTGAAGAGGAGTCTTGGAAGGCGGTTGCCCGGTTGGCGGTTCGGGAAAACTGGCGGCACGCGTTGTTGATATACATGTATATGGTGAGCTATTACCTACGCTCTTTTGTGTCACGACTTTATTTTTTGCCATTACTAGGCTGTCTGTGGTGTCTCATCCGATGACCCGAGGGTTAGCTCGTCGGTGAAGCAGGTGTTCCAGATCATCCGCACGGTCAAGCATAAGCCACAGCCCGTAACCAATTTACATTTCTCTACTCAGTACCTCATCGTAAGTTTGCCCTTCAAGCTCGTATTTAAGCTGCCCCACTTACGCCGCCTTAAAACCATACAGGCTGGCGCATATACCCCAAACGAGAAGCAACGCGCTATCGCGCGAGAGCAGCTTTCAGTATCCGTGAAAATCGGAAGTTGGCTGCTTAGTGGGTCTGATCTCCTACCCGTGCTTGACCATCTTTGGCATGGTGCTGCTGCAAATGGTCGACCAATTCGATGGAGTGACTACGTGTGTTCTCGGCAGGTTGCTTTACCGATTCCCATATGAAACCCCTTCTCACCAATCTTACATCGACATATTTATCTGGTCGTAATGTTATGCTAGTATAATCCTATCTCCCTACAAAGAATCAGAACTTGGGACTGAGGGTCAGACCGACCGTCACGCGCCTTGTTATGACATTTTGTTATATGTTAGGTCGATATTTCAGCTGCTGCGTCTATGATGCGGAGGAGACTATGTTACAACTGAGTGTGCAGTAAAGTACTGATGCACTTCCAAAAGCTCCGAGCCTTCAAGCTCCTTGCGCTCCAACACAGTGAAACAAAGGTTACAATAAAACCAATGTTGCATGAACGCTGTCGGTCTCTGCTGTGGGCTGTGAGTCAGCTCAAACGCCGTGGCTCAAGCGCTTGTTGCCAGATAAACTTGACAACCATCCGAGTCATTCTGTAACATTCATACCTCCACAGTTGACCTCTAATTTATCAGGGAGAACCTTGAAGCTGTCTATCTCTTATTACATTTGATGTCTATATCGCAAAAACGGAAACGAACTGGGCCCATTGGAAGAAGTTGTTTGACATGTCGAGCTAGGTATGAAGTCGTTTATTCTCATCTTATTTCTCACTTGGACAAAAACAAGACTTGCGTTTCAGGGCCAAAAAATGTGATAGAGCTCGCCCGGCGTGTGAAAGGTGCACAACGGGTGGCTTTGACTGCCTTGGATATGATCAACCCGAGGTCTCGGAGGATCCATCTGTTGTGAGTTTTTAGGTCGAGTGTGGAATACCCCCATTATATTCTTCCAAAGCAACCTTTAGACGTCGCCCCACCAGATGAACAGGATTATCGGAATTGGCCTGATGACAATTTTACTTCGGCGTGGGACATCGTAGACTGGGTGCGTGGTCTCATATTGCCCATAGATTTTTTTCATAAACCCGAGTTTACGACGACAGCATGGCACCCAATATACAAATATAACGGCCGCCAAAACTATTTATTCTTTCGCTGGGACATCCAATAGTGGCATTAGCGATCCACATACCAACATTGTGTCCGGTCCTCCTAGCGAATCCGCTTCAAGTAGCCAATTGACGCGTTTTCAACTCGCCTCGTCCGTGTCAACTACAGATTCAGCCTACCGCGTATCCACAACATACTCTTCTGACATATCTGACTGGATTTCCCCACATTCCTCCGATGCTTGGAACCCCTCTGATATGGAAACTATTTATCACGGCTGCTCACTTCCGCGATGCTTGTCTCCGGTCCCTACCCAATCAAGAGAGATGTTTACATTCACAATATCTCGTTGTAAGTAAACGCGTACTCCACTTTATTTCTCATAAGCTCTGCGTATATTGACAGAGTTGTGGATAGATGAACGCTTGATTGAAGCTTCGTACTTCCAGCCAGCGTACGACCAATTGATCCGCGTTCGTCAATCGCTAAGCTGGCGTTCACAAGTTTCTCCCGTGGCCCGCTGGACCATGTTTCTAGCTGCTAAGGTTTTCGAATCGTTGGTGGACTCTCCTCAGCTTCGTGCTGCCAAATTTATCAGATACTATGACTGGAGCAAACGATTCGAGGAGAAAATGATTTCACTTCCTCTGCATGGTCTTACCTCGGCTGAACTGCAGAACCGCCTTAGCGAGAGACTAGAGGTATGTCATGTCCGCCCGCTAAATAAGGGCGCCGCCTTATCAAATTCTTCCTTAAAGGTGGCTTTATTCAAGCTTAGAACGACGGATAGTATCAACACATACCAGCTCCTTCAAAATCACGCTTCAGTGTTTCATCAAATTGTTTTCTCCGATCCTGCTTTCTGGTCAGATACCTACTGTCCCTCGACAAGGGTCTCCCTCGCCCATGTCCTCGCCTTACCTCGTTACGAAATAGCGCATTTCGCTCTACTTGACATGATGTGCTCGATGGCATATGGACTCCCTCAAGTGATTGACTACGATACTTCGATACCCCCACTTGAGACAAATTTCTATCCTGTCGAGTGGATACACGGCTGCCCAGTGGACTTCCAAATAATCATCGCAAAAATCAACAGTTTGTGCAATTGGAACCAAATTGGACCCCCACCCGACTGGTGGCCTCTTGAGCGGGAGCTCCGTGATTGGCAACCGGATGTGTTCAAGGTTACTGAAGAGGACTCTTGGAAGGCGGTTGCTCGGTTGGCGGTTCGGGAAAGCTGGCGGCATGCGTTATTGATATACATGTATATGGTGAGTCATTATTCGCGCTCTTTCGCATCACAACTTCATGTGCTGCCAAATCTAGGCCGTCTGTGGCGCCGCGTCCGACGACCCGAAGGTCAGCTCGTCGGTGAAGCAGGTGTTCCAGATCATCCAGACGGTCAAACACCAACCGCAGCCCGTGACCAATTTGCATTTCTCTACTCAGTATCTCATCGTCAGTTAATTACCCTTCCTTACACTTACCTACCTCGCTGACACCGCCTCGAAACCACGCAGGCTGGCGCATATACCCCAAACGAGAAGCAACGTGCTATCGCGCGAGAGCAGCTTTCAGTATCCGTAAAATTTGGGAGTTGGTTGCTTAATGGATCTGACCTCCTACCCGTGCTTGACCATCTTTGGCATGGTGCTGCCGCAAACGGCCGGCCAATTCGGTGGAAGGACTATGTACATTCTCGACAGGTTGCTTTACCAATCCCCATATGAGGTACCTTCTCATAGGTTATACGCCAATGTATTTCCATGAGAGCAACAATATCTTAATCATTACTATTTCCCCAAGAAAACGAGTGGAGACTACCATTGACCAAGGATCAAATTGATCATCACGCGCCACACCAACATGAACACCACTGCGGTCGCTGATGTAATCCTCACCAACCCAAGAGCTACCGCCACATCTACTGTCACCTAGTTATCTCCCCGAGTTTCTCTAAGCGAAATAACTATAATTAGCCCTTGCATGATCTAATAACGCTGATAATGGGAAAACCAGGACCAGCTGGCAAGACTTGTTTGACGTGTAGACGCAGGTACTTTGTTGTCAAGTTCTTTATCCTTATTTTTTATCTATAGTGCATTTCATCTTTTTGTACGCCTTTCTGCACCAGACACAAAGCCTGCGATCAAGCTCGACCGACGTGCGAACGATGCAAGAAGAGCGGATTTACCTGTTTGGGCTATGACTCGTCTCAAGCTGACGCACAGTCCAACCGCTCGATTGCCAGCCTAGAAAACCCAGAGTACCTTCGGGTAAGCTATTTTTATTCTATTCAAGCAATTCGTCTTAAAGTCTTATCGTTGTGTTAGACAACTAGAATGCTTGCCGCAGAAACCTCAACCAAATCAGCCGACTCGGCTGCACCAGCCATGGGTAACTTGTAAGTTTCGTAGTACGCGTTAGGAGGGCACTTCAATCTCACCGAATACTCACTTAGATCCTCATCCCAACTCTCCTTGTTGACGTGTTCCTCTACCCCACAGGTCATTCCTCTTTCATACAGATTCATTAATACTACTTCCCCACCACCTGATACGCCACACTCGCCTCTTACGCCTACTCTTCGGATTTCACCGAATAAACAAGACTCTTCGATGCCATCTGCACTTCCTCCAACCTTATCTCTATTGCCTCCCAGTGTTAGGAAACTGCTAGATAACTTTATGCTTCGCTGTGGGTAAAATAGCTTGCTCCCTTGATACAACTAACTCCAATCACTTTGTCAATAGACCAACGGCTGACAGATATGTCGTTTTTTGGGCCAGCTAAATGGCAGATAGCTCGTACCCGTGAGGTCTTCAGTCAGCGTTTACAGACATCCGCCACGTCGCTCTGGTCAATGTCACTCCTCACCAAAATCGTTGATGCTATGTTCGATGGTGTTCGACCTTCCGAAACAAGTTTTGACATGTTTCGTCGTTGGTTCAAACTGCATGAGACGTGGGCTACATCTTCACACTCCCTCACATTAGGTGAACCTCAGGGTCGGCTAAGCGGGAATCTAGAGGTGTGTAGCACCATTCAATCTAACGAGTACTCAGAAATATCAATTGTTTTCTCCCTCCGACCTAGGTGGCACTCTTTGCGTTAAGGGTGACAAATACCATTAGTCCGTACGAATGCCTCACCAATTACGCTCCAACATTTCTGCAAATCATCCGCTCAAACATAGCGTTTCGGACAACTTCCCACAACTCATTTGCTATATCCATTGCTTGCGTTCTCACCTCGAGGCAGTACGAACTTGTTCACTTTATATTACTCGACCTGTTATGCTC
>WSTJ01000815.1:0-17780 GCA_019623705.1 Ceratobasidium sp. 428
ACTCCTTGGGTCCGAGACCATACACGAGAATAGGGGTTACGGCTGTGAGAGATTGAAAGAACGTCTGGGAAAAAAAATTCTGCTAATATACGCTGTTCGTCTAGTGCTGGGAAGCACGGGGGGTCATAACCTGTTGCGTGTTCGTCTGTACGTCTGTGTCGCTGAGGATCTAACGAATGAAGATCTCAGCGGATGTGGGATATCAGCTCTGTATTAGAATAACTACCTAACGAATGAAGATCTAATACATGTAATGATGAGCACAACCGATGAGACGAATGGAAGAAAGGAGAGACAAAACTAACCTCAGCGGATGTGGGATATCAGCTGAGGGACATGCAACGAGGACACAGACGTATATAAAGAGAATGGAAAAACCCCTAATGGGCACAGACCACGCATGGAGAAGAGAGAAGCCCGACGGAATCGTCCCGATATGGATGCCGAACCCCTAGGATCGGCGGTCGGGCGCAGCCGTCGGAACCGGTCCACCGACACCGGTGACTCCGTCACCCAACACATACTCATCGGTAGCACTCGTACGTGAGCAAGCTGCAACATGGCACTCCTTATCGACCAGATGTTGTAGTATCGCAGGGACGTCTTTGTAAAATGAAATCGGCGTCTTGTATCTACAGTTGTACTACTTCAGTCCTATGTTCATATGAAGCTTATGAGGTGATGAACTCACCTATCAGTTGCTTGGTTTATGCTATTGCCATTGCGTTTAAAAGGTGCTAAATATCGATTCGAGTCATACTTCACGACTGAGCAGTGTAGACCCACGAGAAACGTGGGTGTCAACCCAGAAGTCCCAAAGAGTGTAGTCGAGATCAAACGCAACGAGTTTAGGTAGTCTTTCATTAGGAGCGTTGCTCATGATAGAATCGAGGATTGGTGGGGTGGCCGGGTTGCAATGTGTTGGATCACGTGGGAAGCTTTGGCTTTGATGATCACCCGTGCCACAACAGCAGCAACCAACGCCTCAAACTTGGCGAGTTAATTCTGAACGAGAATAACATGCCGACCAAACCCACATCCTATATCACGATGGATCTTATCCACACTCATCCCCGCATCCCCGCTTGGCTTCGGCTCCGTTAACGCTCTACCTCACAATTTACGCAACGAACGACGCCCTCACTACGGTACCTGTAGTTCATCCGGCCAGCAAATCAAATGACCGAGCAAATATCCCATTGTGCTCTACGCGGAACCTGCTTCTTGATTATCTCTCATCTGTTTGATCCGTCTTCCGCGACTCGGGTTGCTACAGCAGCCGGCAAACATTGGTCAACCATCTCGCTTTGATAAAACCTGAGTCGTAACGTCGGCCCGACTCGCTCCGTGAACCCTGCCCCAATGTCTCAGCATGATCGTCTTGACATTTACTCAACGGCTTCCAGCCGGCGATTGCTACTTCGTGGCCAGCCTGTATTTGGCTTTTGACCGCTCGCTTCAATATTCCGGACATCACACCGTTCTCTCGCACGGCAACCACCCGTCGCGTGTATTCTTGATTTGACCATGCCAGGGGGGAACTCAGTCAGATAAATAGTCACTCATTCGTCAAACTTTGCATCCCTCATCTTTCGCAACAATCTTTCGTCTCTCTTTTATACAGTATATTCGTTTATAGACTCAGTCACCCTTTCTACACTCGTTTGCCACATGGTTAAAGTCTCTTTTGCGGCCGCCGTCTTGGCCCTGGCCGCCGTTGTTGGAGTCACCGCCGCTCCCCGTCCCGGCGCTACCTACTGCGTCACCCAGGACGGAGGCAAGGCTCTACTCTCGCTCCCGGTCAAGGATGCTGGTGCCGTTCTTGTCGCTCGCTCCGAGTCGAAGGACCCTCAAGCGTCAGAGGTATGTCTGTGTCTTCGCCTTTGTTCACAGAGTCCTCATAGTACTATATTTTCAGTGGACCCTTGAACCAGGTTTCGGCCAAGGTACCATCTTCTTCAAGAATAGCAAGTACGGTACCTATCTCGGATATGACTCCGCCGACTCTGGACTCGTCAAGGGATCGAACAAGCCGCGCAGCTTCACGCTAATCACGAGCAAGGAGAACAGGGACGCCTTCTTGTAAGCCCATCGGCTGGACCAGTCTTGGCTGGATGCTAACTGGATAAATAGTATCGCTACCCAAGAGAAAGTAGAGGGCGAAAGGCTGATTGTGGACGAGGGCTTCCGTCAGATGATCGGACCTATTGATGTAAGTCGCTAGCTTGTAGTTGTAGGTTGGTCATTGAGCTCAGTATGGGCTTAGGTGGTTTTGAGAGGTCAAGCGCCATTCTCGCAGCCGTGGACTCTGGAACTCAAGGGTGCCCCCAAGGCTAGCCCCAATGCTGCCCCTGCTGGCAACCCCGGCCTCCGCAACGTTGAACAATCTCAGCCCGCCTCCAATCCCAGCTCGAACCCCAGCGCTCATTCTGGTCCGGGTGTGCAGAGGTCGAGCTCGTCGATGTGCTGCGTGACCGACTCGAACGGCAAACAGACCTGCAAGTCTTCGATAGGCGGTTCATCGTCGTGCGGGATCTCCACGGGCGGCGGCTCGTTCGGTCCAATGCCTAACCCCTTCGGCCCGGGCTTCGGTCCAAACTTCGGCCCGAACCCTGGCCCGAACCCGACCCCAGACTCTCGTCCGAACCTTCGTCCTAGCCCGCCTCCTAGCCCTCGCCCAAGTCCTGGCCCGCAGCCCAACCTTCTGCCCTCCTACCCTAACCCAGGTCAGGGCTTTTCAGGGGGCTCGTCAACGTGTTGCGTGACCGACTCGAACGGCAATCAGACCTGCAAGACTTCGACGGGTGGCTCATCATCGTGCGGAATCTCAACCGGTGGCTCGCCTGGCTCTGCGCCCAGCTTCTTTAACCCGAACTTCGGCCCAAACTTCCCCAGTTTCCCAAAATTTCCCGATTTCCCCAAGTTCCCGGACTTCCCTAAATTCCCCAATTTTGGACCCAATTTCGGATTTGGCTCGAACCCTGGCCCTAACTTCAGCTCAAGCGCTCGCCCGTCTTGCTCGGGCTTTTCGATGTTTGGCCCGGGTTGTTGGCCGTCCTGGAGGAAGTGAACGCGCTGGCCGGCCCGGAGCCTGAATGGAAACGTATCCGCCTGTCGGTGTGACTGATATTCGCATGTAGCACACCTCCTTTGTGATTTTCTTCTAATATCATTGAGCTGGACTCGCACCTGAAATATTGACATGCCAATAATCGCAAATCTAAGCTATGATGAGTGTCAAATTCAAGCGAATCCCTCCAAACGTTACCAAACAATATGTTCGGTTGTATGCGTATATATGTGACGTACTAGAGTCAGCTAATCGGGGCTCCTGTCTAACATTCGTTTATCTTATCTACTGTTCGACCCGTACAGAGGCAGGGCAGCTTGCATACGGTATGGCAGTGCTTGATTTAGCGCTAAATAACTCAACATCATGTTATGCACTAGGCCATAAGGTAGGGTGAGCATATATGAATATTCATGGCGTCAGAGTACATACAGTAGGCTACAGCCCTCAGAACGAGGATGGAATAGCAGCGACTCCGAAGAGTATGCGACAGTGTATTGCTGATACTCTCCTAAGATTTGATGGGATGAATGCGTGTTTTCTAGCTGTCGCAGTTTGGGACAGATGTTTTTGTTTTTAGACGAACCAACCTAGTCGAACCGATGTCATATTGAAGTAAATTTAATGCTGTAATACCGTTTGGTAGATGCTCAAGGACTACAAGTTGTCATTGAATGATCTCATTGCAAAGAACGAGATACCAGGATTAGTTGTACGAGATGTGAAGCGGAGCCTCGGCGGCCGACGATGCGGTCTACGTGCGTGATGGCCTAAGAAGGTCAACTAACGACACGCCATCATTGCTTACTAGCCTTGGGAGACTCGCCTTAGTTATCACTTATTTTATGTGCCTATTTGTCGCGCTAAAACGCCAAGATTACTGCGCAGAAGACATAAGCACGTGACCCGAAGGTGAACCTGGTCGCGACCGCGAACTCTGGGTGCACCCTCCGCGGACTCCCCGCACTTGGCGCGTTGATCTGGTAAGTACCGGCTATCGTATTCACGCATCGTTGAAACAGGAGGGGTGGCTACACCTGATTCTTCCATAACGATGATCTTCTTAGTCCTCCTGATTCTCCTCCTACTCCGCCCGCCCCAACCAAGCCGGGTGGCGCTACCTTTACATAATCCAGTGCCAAGAGGCTCTGGGCAATCCAGCACTTGGATGGATGGCCCAGCCCGTGAGAGCCTGGAGTAACGATCCCTTCACCTCACTTGATCTGGTGGTTTATGGGGCCGGTGTAAAACAAGCGAGAATTTCGATAAAGCTGCCCGCTGTCTCGCTGTTTGTTTTTCTTGCCTTGCCTAGTCTTTACGAAAGTCACGTCACCATTTGACTTGTGAACAGCTCGTGAATGGGGAAGCGCGTGAGTCGTCCAGGCTGAAAACACTACGTCCTCGCCTTATATAAAGCACCTGGCTTAGAGCCTTAAACAACTACAGACTAGCTCTCTCGACCACTTCACTTACTAAATTAGACTATGGTTCGCTTTATCACCTATAGTACTCTTTGTGTCCTCGCTTCAGCCTTGCTTGCCTGTGGTCTACCCCAGCCCGGCACCTACTCAATCTCGTTGAGAAACAGCATCCTTACTCTCGACGAAAAGCTCGGAACTGCTTTTACCACTCCCTATCCAGACGAATCAGCATCTCAGAAGGTATGTGTTTATGTTCCATACGCCAACTGGGTATGACTGATTAGACCTCGGACACAGTGGATCCTCAAGTCTGGCTCAGTTTTTGGCACCTTCAACCTCAAGAATAGCAAGTTCGGATCCTATCTAGGCTATCAAGACGCTAAAAGCAACAGCAAAGTTCTCGGAAAAAACACACCTACCGAATATATGCTGTTCCCGGGCGACAAACCCGAGGCTTTCTTGTAGGTCATCTCATGTAGCGTAAAGCTTAGAGCGATGTATTGAGCCCCAATTTGGTAGTATTGTCACCAAGGTGCGTCAAGACGGAGCCAGGCTGGTACTAGATGAATATTCCCTTCGTGGGACTAGGCTTGACCCTGAACAAGAGGTAAGTACCTCGCATTTGCCGCCCCTAATTGACCTACTAAACGTGACTGCGCATATAGGCTGCGCTCCAGCTTGAGGGCGAGAATAAGGAGCCTTGGACCTTCAAGCTAACCGATGCCGGAGAGAAGACTCCAGTATGGAACTGAGTCGGCGGCAACATATTCACTCATAAGGAGCTGACTAATGTAACTTGCGTACATAGATTGAAAGATAATTATCAATATTTTGGTCTTGCTCGCTATACTTCAGGGAGATGAAACGGCTGTTATCCAAGAGCAATATAATCAGACCACGCCGGAGAGCAGAGCTTGGGTCAGCCTGCCGAGCAAAATCATGAAATCGTTTTGGTTCTGTCTTGGTCCGCCACACACTACTGACCTTCTCTCTTTTTTGGGCTGATCAAGCTCTTGGATATCATGGATTCCAATCGCCTAACCAAACCATGGGCCACAAACCGAAGCGACATCTCTCAGAGTAATATAAGTGCTGAATATAAGTAAGTTCAAGATTTTTGTTGGGATGTTTGCCCCTGGTTTGAATCAGAACCAAAATGCGGCTATTCTGTTTCCCACCTCTGCAGTTCGGCGCTTGAGAGCGTTGTATGGTGTTTCAGCCGAGATTATGCCTCTATCTCGACTGTGAGCACTAGGGGTAGTGTCAAATATACGCGTGGCATCCATATAAGGATTGAGAGTCCATGCGCTTACTTTAGTTGTTGTTGCGCTTAAGTGTATCCTCTGTGAGAACGTGAAATGCCGAAGCTCAACTCTAGAGTTGAACTTCAGTTCGATCTGGCCTCAGCCAAGCGTTGTTGGGTGGACGGGTGGAGACGGCGCTTCAGGAATTGGAAATGTTTGTGAAGCGCTTTCCATAATCCCGATGATTCTCCGCAATACACGCTTAACGTCAAACACTGCCCGGCACAATAAGGATACGAATTTGATCAAGTGATATAGTGTTAAAACCTCCGTCCTTGGGTAGGTTATGCCGAACCTGCCTTTGCTATGGGTGATTACGACTTGTATTGATGTCTGAAAGTCACTCAATTCCCGCTTGAGCAATAATGCGAGAGTACAAGTGCTGGTTTCATGTCGCTTAATAAAGGTGGCACAACGTACAGGGCGTCGGAGCTGGGCGCCCGGAACTTCGGTTTCGCACGAACAGATAATCACGGGTGGCACGTCCAAGCCCACCCATGCATATCGACCACTTCTGAATGTATGTTATAGGGGGTAGATATTCTTAAGATGACTACTCGTTTTCACAGCATACCCGCTGTTGCCAAAGCCATATTTGATTCATGAGGCTGCTGCCGAAAAGCAACTGGGAGGTTCCTAGATTCCAGGTCATATTGCGGGCGTCTGGACGTTCAGTAGCTCCTCAAGCCGATTCCGATGGAAACAACCAGTCTTCTAATCATCCGAGCTAATCAATAAGTCAGTTAGCCGACGTTTGATCGTCGCCCACTATTCTATTTCCTGAAACCGAGTCTCTGTAATACTTACCTGGCACCTCCACCAAGAGCCCATCTTGCGTATAAAATCACTCATACAGACGGGTACCATTCCTCCATCCAAGCTCCCACACTCCTTTTAGTTGTTTACTGCTAAACTTAACTAGCTTACACTACCATCATGGTCCGTTTCATTGCACTCGTTCTCGCTGCCTCTGGTTTGGTGGCCGCCGCCGTTCCAGGACCGCGTACCTATACGATCTCCCAGAACGACAAGTCGCTCACGCTCAAAAAGAGCGAGGGATTCGCCCTTCTTACCCCTTCTAATGCCACGGAGCCCGCCCAGCAGGTACGCTCAATTATC
This sequence comes from Ceratobasidium sp. 428, assembly GCA_019623705.1. Classification (NCBI taxonomy): domain Eukaryota; kingdom Fungi; phylum Basidiomycota; class Agaricomycetes; order Cantharellales; family Ceratobasidiaceae; genus Ceratobasidium; species Ceratobasidium sp. 428. Next base: position 6,915 of record WSTJ01000815.1, read on the forward strand.
TCAGCCCGAAGTTGTATGCGTTTGTGCTCATGTTTTCGTGTGCAGTGGGTCCTCGAGTATACCCCGGGCTCCCCGAGCAGGACGTTCACCTTCAAGAACGCCAAGTTCGGCACGTACTTTAGTTATTGGAACGTGCCGCTCCGCGGCGGCCCCGGTGAGGGTCCGATGGCAGGCAACGACAGGCCTGTTCCGTTTATCCTTGCCCCAAGCAATAAACCTGGCGAGTTTTAGTGAGTAATTGAAAGCCATCCACTTAGCATGTAGAAAACGGGCTAACCTGACTCGTTGGAATAGCATTACAAACAAGGAAAACATGACTGTAATCTACTACCCCATTGGCGGGTCGCCCAACAATTTAGCCGACCGCCCCCAAGTATGTATACCGTGCGGTTTGAACGAAGACATCATGGTACTGATTCTATGCGTGCAGGTTCATATCCACTGGCCACAAGAGGGATCCGAACAGACCTGGGTGTTTAAGAAGGCCCCCGCTGCTGCCGCTGCTGCCAAGCCTCTTAATCGTTGGTTGTAAACTGTTAGGGAGTATCAAGGTTGTGTATGCGCACGAGTTCTTAGTTCAGAAACAGGCGTATGCTCTAGAATACGTAGTCAAATAGAACTTGTGTTGTGTTTAAGTTTATGTTGTGTGATGACTTTTGGGTATCTGATGGATCGCTGGTCAGGTGCATCCTGCCCTCCGGTGAGCAGGCGGATGTTGATTAACAACATCAAGCCGTTCTCTAGTATGTTGAGGATTTTTCAGTTATTTTCGTGCATTGATTATCACGTTTCCAAAACCGTCAATCATCAAACCAGAAGTTATCCCAAATCGAACCCATGTAATCCCAAACAGAAGCATACAGATAACAGACACATTACGAAGTCACAGAAATAAAAATAAATAATGCGATAAGAATATGTACGAACGAGAAACCGAACGCGGAGAATAGAACGAATGATGTGTTTATGCGATGACGCAATAGTTTGGACCACCGGAACTTTGGTCTGTGTCTACGGGAGGTTCACCTGGAACCTGGGTAGATCCGGTCAAAAGGTTTGTCATATAATCCATGAGTGTGAGCTATGGGATGTCAAACGGAGAGTGAAAGGGGGGTGAAGAAGTGTGCGTAGATGGCAACATTGAGGCTTTCCGCCTCCTTTTTTGTGCCTTCGCATGGGTTCGATGGTTCAAGCACGACGGCGATGGCCCAAAGCGTCGTCGAACCAAACAAAAGGCGGGGTCAAAGCGCAACATCAGGGCAGATTATTATTCCTGTTTGATGCGGCTGTGCGAGCCTAGACCCACTGGGACCAAAACGAGTCAACGGAATAAGATCGCCAAACAAGGCAAGTCTAACCCGCAAAACGAAACAACCTTGACCGTCAGTATCCCAAACACGTATACTATATCAAGCGTAGAGCCGAGTTAGATAACAAAAAAGAAATTCGTTGAGTATATCAAACGCAAAGCAAACGATCGCAGCAGACGAGGAGTAAAGGAAAAACTGGGGTGTTTACGAGTGAGCAATGAGGACGGGCGGGAGGGCGACTAGATGTGGAAAAAAATTAAAAAGCGGATCTACATTACGATGTTTTATTATTTCCCTCCCTGGGATGGGCTCAGAGCCTGAGCTCGGTTAAGACGCGCCGTGCCAACATTTGGTACTCCCACCTGTCTCCCCCGACTCCTCGGAACTAGATCCTGCGAAGCGGCAGCAGTGGTACCCACAACTCCATCACCCATTAGCTCCCTACACCCCTCTCAAAAATGAATAAAGATGCACCTTGACGATACTGATCTCGAACCTCACACACAACTGGTTCGCGTCGGATCACTTTCCTCGCGTCTTCAGCTTAGGCCTTGACTAGCTGCAACGCGGTCATCGGTGTCCCGGGCGTATTGGTCGACACCCGGGGCACGATCTTGATCGCGAGCTGTAATCGAATTAGCCCAGCGCCCTTATCACGTTCGACTCGAACTCACCCTCTGGTCCGTCGGTGTATGAGTAGCATGTTTGACCTATCCCATGTTCCCCGCACCGAGCGTCTTGGTCAGCACGCAGTCACCCAGCACCCGGCCTCGGGGCTGCTTTTCGCTCAAGGCTTTCTCCAGCCTTTCGGACTTCGTCTGCTCCCGACGCGCGCTACCAGCTGAAGAGAATCATCGCTACTGTACGTGAGCTCGCACCACGATACCCAAATATGCTATACTCACGATAGCATTCGCCGTTGTTACGCTATTCTTTGCCGTGGGTGTCGCGTAGTCGAATTGCTGGATGGGAGCGGGGAGAGGTGGTGGGAGTCGGGAACAGGAGCGCTTGCTTTATACCGGTTTGCAAAAGTATTCGCCAAGCGCCGAAAAAATTTGTCATTCGGTTGGGAGCTCCCAACACAAAAATCCGTTTTACTCCACGGTTCCAGTCGTAGGCTACGAGATAAGAGTATATTCATACTCGCCTTGCTTTTGCGCATCGATTGACGGGTGCTATGTACAAAAATACGAAGTAGTTACAAAACTGGTTATTTTACTAAAATGTGTGAATCCACATTCAAAGACGAAGGGGTAGAGCTGATTCTTTGCGAAAGCAGTTATTGAGGTGTCTAGAAGCTGTATTATGAGCCACTAGGCCTTACGCTTGTTCTGGCATGAGATAATCAGGGGGAGGGGTTCAGGGGTCAACGATTGCGTGTATCTGGCCTACAAGGAGCCCAGTGCATCTCTTGATTGGCACACCTATAGAAGGAGTTAGGAAGCATAATTTTTAGAGCTTTCAGAGCTGTCACTCATCTTGTTGTTGCAGTACTGCGATTTTTCGCAAAATGACCAAGTTCTTGATTACCACGTATTTTTGTACATGGCACCCGTCAATCGATGCGCAAAAGCAAGGCGAGTATGAATATACTCTTATCTCGTAGCCTACGACTGGAACCGTGGAGTAAAACGGATTTTTGTGTTGGGAGCTCCCAACCGAATGACAAATTTTTTCGGCGCTTGGCGAATACTTTTGCAAACCGCAGTAATAAATGATTTGTTTGGCACACACCTCAATAGTCTCACGTGATCAAGTCTCACGTCTCCACTTCAGCGCAGCCTCAGTGAATACCAACTCGATAAAGTACGAAGATACCAACGTATCCGTGCAAACTGCACTACATAGTATATCAGACTCTATGTTCGCTTAACGGATCTTCTGAATCGTCCATCTTATGCACCGGCTCTCACCTTGAGAGGCGAGGCAATGAGGTATCTCGGATATGGAATCCCTAGACCATAAGTTGCAGCTCAGCCTGAAGGGCCAAAAAATCCAATCAATCAAACTCGTGCAGCTTTTGAATCTGGCGGAATGGAAAGGATGACGCTCAATAGGCAAAGAAACGGGAACAAAGTTGCGTGCATGATCCTCCGTTTGTGGCTACTAATTTTCATGTTTGGCGGGACGCTATCAACAGCCAGTGATAAGTTAGCTCGTACTACTAGCGGGCCATGACTATGTAATGTGCTTCGTCTAGCTCTGAGCCGATATAATTGACGCATACAACCGCAAACAAGTGGTTGCCTATGGCACTCGAGAGACAGAACAGTCAAAGAACGCAATCCTCAGCCATTCATGGGAAGTCTATTGCTTGGAGATTCCTTTATATCTTGCACCAGACCGACTACCCGCCGAAAATCATCTAGTCGATCCATCCGTCGTTCTACTAAGACAACGTATTTGATGCGCATTTGGCCGATTGAGGTCCCCTCGAGTAGACCAGGCAAAGCTATTGACCTGGCTCAAGGTGAGAGTATCTTACCTAGGACTACGGAGGTGCCTATTTGCTCATCTATGCGCATACATGCAAAACTTACCCGCGTCCATCCATCAAACAACCACGAGGCATGCAACCGAAGTCCCCAAATTGAACTAAAACAACGAAACAGAACTAAACAAAACCAAAAAAAATAGCAGCAGAAACTGCTTGAAGGTTCCACGGAATCAACATCAAACCTGCCAAACTTTGCTCGTTGGATGAGGCTGTGTGACAAAGCAATACACATTCGAAGGGACCGTACTAAAACGTCCCATTTTAGCGTGACAGCCGCAAATGGCACTTCGAATCAAGAGCAGGGAAATGTGAGGTGATGTTTGGAGTCGATTTTCAGTCCAAGCACGATTTTCGGGCCTAAGCTTGAAGCCTAACTAAATAAATCATTCCTTACTTGGGTTGCGCGATGAAGAGACTGAGCCACAGTCAGAGTAGTGGGCTCGTCATGGTACCGGCATGTACGCTCTCGTAACAATCATATACAATATAAACTCATGGCGTGCCGACATCGCTGTTCGTTTCTTCTTGGCGAGAGAACGCTTTATTGTCTGTTTGTGGAATAGATCGAACGAGAATCCATCCTAGCGATTGATCACGTGCCCGAAGGCTGCATCAAACGGCAAATCGCGTCCGAATCGCGCCACATCTTGCTCTTTGCCAGGACCCCAGTCTTCAACCTCATCGACTCACGTCATACACTTATTCATCCACACGTGTTACTCGACTCATTCTCCATGGACTCTACCGCAGGACCATCTGGTGCCTCGAGCCGCGGACAGAAACGTCGTCGCAACCCAGATCCATACAACATGGGGTTCAACGACGGTGAATACCTGGGAGATGAAACCCTCCAAGAGACCAAGGAGGTTAATCAGAGACTAGATGAGCTACTCAACTCTAGCTCTGAACGTATGTACAAAAGTGCTCTGCGGTGAGTCGGCAAGACAGTTGAACACCTTACGAGTTGCTGATTTGCGATAGAATGGGACCATCCGCGTTTGAAAACCTCCTGGAACTCATCAAGGAGGACCACGTATTCTTTGGCGTACCTCAACCTCCGCTAAAGTATCAACTCGCGGTCTATCTATCCACTCACGGCGCGGAGGGGATGGTATTGCGACAAGATGCAAACAACGGGTTCCACACGGCGATGTTATACAACCTCACGGAGAGTACGGTGTCTCGCTGGTGCGCATGCGTCGGATATGCCCTGATGCGCCTGCCCGATCACTTTCTTGACGATCTCGAGCCGACGGACAAGCGCGCGATCAAGAAGGTCATCAAACTTGCGAAGGGTGGTGGTGCCGACGCAAGCCCTAGTGGAGCGAAGAAGGCTCGTCGCTAGTCAAGCAGCTCCTACCGTCCGGTAGGTAAGAGGTGTCTTGCTTCATGAGCGGGTACTGTGCGACACCATCGAGTCAGAGAGGGGGTGAGACAAAACACTGCGCAGGAAGTCGGGTGGATCGGTTATAATGTGACCCATATTAAGTCCTTTTCTTAATCAATTATGTGTAATTCAGCTTTTTTTCAACATCAATCATCACGCTTTCAGGGTTGTCATCATGTTTGCTCATCAACCAAAAAGTCAAGCGACTAAACCCCAAAAGGAACTCTAACAACATAAACAGATTCACACAGATAAACAACAAAATACAGTAGATACGATTTGCCATGTATGTTCTAATATAAATTAAATTCGATGTAGGTTCATATCGTATCATCTTGACCGTACGTCTGTACTTATTTCGTCGAGACCAACAGAACGGGTCATGATTGGCTAGTGGAATCGTTCGGAAAGGAATCCCGGCAATTGGTCACGTGCTCAAAACTAGAACGAAACGATCACCGAATCGGGCCTGGATCGCGCCACATTTTGCTCTTGGACCATCAGCACACTACACCCGTCCTCAACTTCACCTCACACACTTGACCTTTCACGTGCGCTACGGTCTCGATACTCCCAATGGCGTCTACAGCAGGACCATCGAGTGCGCCGAGTCATGGACAAAAGCGCCGCCGTAACCCAGATCCGTACGGCCTGGACCTTGGCGATGGTGAATACCTGGGAAACGAAACCCTCCAAGAGACCAAAGAAGTCAACCGGAAGCTGGATGATCTACTTAATAATAGCTCTGAGCGCATCTACAAGAGTATTTTGAGGTGAGTTGCCCAGGACCTGACTGTTGCACATCATGCTTACTTGAGGCAGGGTGGGTCCCCCCGCCTTTGCGAAGCTCCTGGAGCTGATCAAAGAAGACCATGTCTTTTTCGGCGTGCCTCAACCTCCACTCAAATACCAACTTGCAGTGTATCTGGCCACGCACGGCGAAGAAGGGATGCCGTTGCGCCAAGATTCGAGGAACGAGACTTCCACGGCCATGTTATACGGGCTGACGCAGAGCACCGTGTCTCGCTGGTGCGCATGCGTCGGGTACGCCTTGATGCGTCTTCCGGACCACTTTCTTGACGATCTCGAGCCGGTTGAGAAGCGCGCGATCAAGAAAGTTGTCAAGTTGGCCAAGGGCGGCGGCGCTGGTGCAGGTCCAACCGGGGCGAAGAAGGCCCGTCGCTAGCCGAATAGATCTTGTTCTCTAGTCGACGGGAGATTAGTTAACGCAAAGTCATTTTCTTATTCGTTATGTATTCTTCAGTTATTGATCATTTCATTGATCCTTACATTTCCAAAATCGGAGTATCCATCAAACCAGAAGCCATATAACAACAAACCCCAAAACGAGACTCATAAAACCCAAATAGAGGCATACAAAAAAAACACAAGTCACAAGTCACAAGCATACAATAAATAACAAAATAAAGATATACAGGAACAAAAACAACCGCGAAAGATAGAACGAATATTTATGGTTATGCGATAACGCAATAGTTGGGACCACCCGAACTTTGGTCCGCGTCTACCGGAGGTTCACCTGGAACCTGAGTGGACTCGGTACAGGAGTTTGTGATGAAATCCATGAGTAGTGTGAGTTATGGGATGTTAAGCGGAGGGTGAAAGGTGGGTGAAGCAGTGTGCGCTGATGGCAACTTTGAGGCTTTCCGCCTCCTTTTTATGCCTTCGCATGGGTTCGATGGTTCAAGCACCACGACGATGGCCTACCCGTCGTCGAGCCAAACAAAAGGCGGCCCAAGCGCCGCATCACGATGGGTAGTTCTTGGTATGATGCGGCTGTGCACGCCTAGACTTTACTATAGCCACTTGGACCAAAACGAGTCAACCCAATAGGATCGCCAAACACGGCTGATCCAACTGCCAAACGAGGCAACTTTGGCTATCAAGCGCGTGCAAGTTACATAGGCTAGAACTAGCTAGTAGAATTGATTCAAACGAGGTACGAAGGCCAACCAAAAACAGGGAACGAGCGGGCCGAGTCAGATAGCAAACGAGAAACTTGTCGGGTATGTAAAACGCCAAGCAACCGATTGCAGTAAATGAAGAGTAAAAGAACGTGAGATGGATAGGGGATGGAGCAACCAGGACAGGCAGAAGAGACCATGTAGAAAACGGATCTACAATACACCGTTTTAGCATTCACCCTCTCAACAAGGGGGTAATTTAGAGCCTGAGCTCGGTCAAGACGCGCCGAGCCAACATTTCGTACCACCCACGACACAATCTTGGTCACAAGCTGTAAGCATCTTATCTCTGGCGCCCTAATCATAACTCACTCCAACTCACCTGATGGCCCGAAGGCTGAACAACCGCAAGCTTGATCTTGTTCATAATCCCCGTATCGATCGGTTTGGTGAAATAATAGGCGCCCAACACCCAGGCCTGGGACGCTGACGTTCCCCGCCGCTCGGACCTCGTCTGCTTGTGGGCTCAAGAGGACCATACCGGTCGTATGTGGCCGGCTCGCATGGACGATGCCCAAAATTGTTTCTAACACGATAGCGTCCGCCGTTGCTACCACATTCTTTATCCCGGGGCGTCGCTTAGTCAAACAGTCAAGCCGGGTGGGGAGAGGTGGTGGAAGTCAGGAACAGAAACGGTAGCTTCGGTGGGTGTTTGGCCAAGTGTTTAGACTCCACACCATCACGTAATCGCGTCTTTTGTCAATACATTTAATAATTTATAACGCGTTACACGTCTCCACAGTCCACTCAGGGGAAGGTCGAGTACCAGATAAAGTACGAAAATGTCATCTTATTCGCGCAAACTGTACTATATGATATCTTTCGTTTCATGCTCGCTTACCGATTCGCCTCAATCGACCATCTTTTGCAGTCACCTTTCGGAGTGACGAGACAACGAGGTATCCTGGATACGGAACTCCCAGACCATAGATTATAGCCCAACCAGAAGGGCCAAAAAGGTCAGTTTATCAGATCCATGTAGCTTTGGGTCTGCTTCAATAGATACGACGCTCAATAAGCCAAGACACGGGGAAATAACTACGCGCATGACCCCTCATTTGCTGCTGGTTGTGGTATTTAGCAGGGCGTCATTGGCAGCTAGCCATACGCGCGCTCATGCTCTCAGTGACCTGTAGCTGTGTCATATGCTTCATGTAGCTCTGGGTCGATAAAACTAGCGCATACACCCGCAACTCTGTGGTCGTCTACGGCAGTCGAGGGACAGAATAGTCAAAGAGCTCAATCATCAAAATTCCACAAGAAGTCTATTTTCTCATTTTATTTTTTGAATCGATAAGTGTTGTTCGAATTAAGACATGGCCCTGTGTATCGACACGCAGGATGAGGAGAGGCGCTAGACTAAAAGACAGAGCGAGAGAAAAGAAATGAGAGTCTATCGTAAAGAGTTCGCTCCACATAGTGTTGCGCCGGAGCGACCACCGGCCGTCGGTGCTACTGATCCCTCTACCATCGTTCCCAAAATGGGTTCTATTCTTGCGCCACCCCAAACAACGCTGCATTTTTATTTGTTTGGGTCCGTGCACGTGGCTCAGGATCAAGTGGCAACTATCCGCACGATTCAACTCGGCACCTTCTCAGCACCACCATCCTCGTTCATTCTACCACATCTATATTGTCGCGGCACTTGACATGAGTTCAGCTACGGTATCCGCTGCCCCTGCGGGGAACCGTTGGGCAATTATGCTCTCGAGTCGTGCAGTAAAGGAGCTTCGAAAACTTGAACGTGATCAAAACGCTTTGGAGATTATTCACAAGAAAATCAAGTTGGTCTTCCCCCTCTTCTATACTCTCCAACACCCCGGCTAACGATTATTTGCTAGGGAGCTCTCCCTTGGCCAGTTCACACAAGACAATTATCGATCTGTCCTTGGAAGTACTCAGCACATCCCGTTGTTTAGAGCCAGGGCCCCGAACGATTTAAGAATCATTTATCAGATAGATCTTGCCCCTGATCCCACCGCTACTGTGAGTTTTCTCTCACATAGGATAGCTAAACAATCAGCGATATGCTGACCATTGATGCTTTGAATCAGTTCGACCACCAAGGTATGCAGCCACTTCATACATCTACCGCTGTGAGTTAGCTGAGGCGATCGTTTTCGTGTTCAATCAGTCATCAAGGTCTTCCGGATCGCACCTCGCGCTCATATCGACTATAATTTTTGGGCAAAGGTTTCCGTTCGCCTCAGGCGGCAGATCTCAGCCTACAAAGATCGGTCAGCCACAGAGCCACTTGCTTACAACTGCTCGACTAGGGCTGAACATGTTTGACTTTTATAGCTGTTCGTATCGGTTGCCACCCAGCGGCGTCCAAAAATACCGTCCTGCAATGTTTCCCCATATGGAGTACGGTCCCGGGATTTCAAACCAGGATTCGGGATTCTTGTTGCATGACCTGACAGCAGAAGAACGGGAAGATGTGAGCCAAGAAACATATCATAGATTTACAGCCACGTAACTGATATCATTCCACTTGAAGTTACAGGAGATTACGTGAGTTCAGCGTGCTATAATGTAGGTGTATGATTCTACTAATAAGCTGCTAGGATGGAGCGTTTCGCTCCTTTAAATAAGTCGCTTTATAACTGTGAGTTTTATTTCGGACCTCAACGCTCATAAAGTAGCCACTCTGAGCTCCGGAATAGCCGTGGCAGCCGATCTAGACATGGCATTTCCTATGGTACTCGAGTGAGTGACGACCTAGTTGCCTTAGATTTGTTCCATTTGCTAACTATCTCAAAGTGAACATGAGCGTCAGATTGTTAATCATATCGGCCCAAGCATTGTCATAGGTAGAAGCGGTACAGGTAGATATTTATGTCTGCTCGATGTGTGGGGATACTAATCATTTGTCTTCCGAAGGGAAAACAACAGCTCTGATCTATAAAATGCGAGCCATTGACCAGGCGAAAGTCGCACAGGGCAGTCTTCAAGTCGCGCGGCAAATGTTTGTCACTAGATCAAGAGTTCTCGCCCAGCATGTCGAATCCACTTACCAAGGCTTGGTCGAATTTACAAACATTGCGCTCAAGTCCGAGGACGAGCTCAAAGAGATGGCCAAACAGTCACGTGAAGACCCAGATCGGGCGCTTGTTGAATTTGACACCGAGATTGATCTCCGCCACGACCTCCCAGAACGGTTCAGCGAGCTTCAGGACTCTCATTTTCCGCTGTTCATATCATTTGATAAGGTAAGATACTGAGGCCTACCTACCGGACTACTAGATATAGAATGCTTACGTTGGATACTTAGTTGTGCTCCTTGCTCGAAGCTGATATCCGCCATATTCTACCAGACCAAATTGGATCATTAACAGCTCGCACCTTCATTGGATACGAGTGAGAGAACTAATGCCTCCTGAGTGATTGGCTCTGGCTGATCGCGTGTCCTAGTGAATTTCTTCATCGTTATTGGCCTTCTTTTCGGGGGCTAGCCTCGTCCGTCGAGCCTCATCTAGTTTACTCGGAGATTATTGGTGTAATCAAGGGCTCCCAAGCAGCTTTTGAATCAAAAGAGGGCTTCTTAACCCGGAGCGAATATGTTGATGTCCTTAGTCGTCGACAGTTCCCTCTCCTTGCTCAAGTTCGCGACAAGGTTTATTCGATATTCGAGATTTATAACAGGAATAAAATGTCTCGGCGAGAAATAGACGCGGCAGATCGGTA
>WSTJ01000816.1:0-17771 GCA_019623705.1 Ceratobasidium sp. 428
TGCTGTAGTTCGTTTCGTCGACCATGTTCTGCGCTCTGTACATGAATATAGAATTCGCAAATACACCATCTTCGTCTGTCACCGCTTAGTTGTTCTACTACGAGCCCGAAATAAGTAGCTCAGACTTACAAGTCTTCACAATATATCCAACCACGCTTGACATCTGTGAGTTTACCTCACACCAGTGGACAGGTCACGTGATTCCGGCCCTTCCAAAGTCAACCACGAACTCAAGGCTCTTACCTTGTATACTGTGCTTCAATTTAGCAACATCCTGCCTACAATTACCCGCCTATCTTATGCTCGACCAGCTCTTTTTGCTCTCTTAGCACAGAGTTTCTTCTTTTCGCGCGGTGGACTCCGATGATGCAGCCCAAAGAATTCTAATCTTACTATGCCGGTTCCGGCAGAAATTAGGCCTCCACAGTAACAATCTCTGGCACAACCGGCAGTTGATTTTTCTTAATTAACACTTCAAGCATATACGTGAAGTTTGTTTTCTGTCTACCAAATTAGTTTCTCCGATCTTCTCCGATAACACGCCAGCGAATCATTGCTGTCCTTCGGCTCTGATTCTTATGGCTTCTATCCCGCCGAAACCCTAGGATGTACGCTCAAAGTTGTGAACTCCTCAAGGTGTCAGTCGATCATGCCTCCTCGAAAACTCAAATGGGGTAACGAAGCGGCCAGCCCTCCAGGGTCATTATTTTGCTGGCTACTATTAAATACTATGCACCTCGCTTGACCTCTCAAATTACTTATTTCTTTCATATCTTCGTGAAAAGCTGCTGGTAAGTGTCGCTTTCATTAGTTGAACTATTTCATCAATGTCACAGCTTTACAAGTATGCATAGCTAATATCTAACTTCCTGCTTTGGCTTGGATCCACCAAATGGAGATCTGGTATTCTACGGAGATGGGACGCTCAAAATGTCGAATGGGCCGTTCGAAGAACACTAGTGCTTAGGACAGGGTAAGTCGTTACTATTCCATCTCACGCGAAGCGTCAGTTGCGTTTGCATAAAAGGGTGTATCTTCATGTCATTCAATCCCTCGAATAAACAGGTCTGAATTATCCTAAAAAATGAGATTCATGCTTGACTTGCTGAGCGTTCTGGCTCTCAGTGGAGCCGTTGCTGGTCAGACGTTAGTCGACCAGACATCAAAGTACGTTCGCGCTTGGGTTGTTCTCGTTCTCGTCCAAACCTAAGCTGGTCGTAGATATGTACCGTCACCCGGGTCTCCGGGATTCTATGCCGGTAACTCGTCTGCGTCAGTTACGTTCGACCAATTTTCCTTGCAATTAGATGGCAAGCGCTTGATGGTTTTCAGGTACATTGTATCAGTATACTTGCTCCAAGATCATCGCGCTGACGTACCGCAGTGGAGAATTCCATCCCTGGCGGCTGCCTTCAATCCCGTTATGGCGTGACATACTTGAGAAGATGAAGGTGCGTTAAATAGCTTTGCGTATTGGCATAATTGGAACTTGTTTGCCTAGGCGGGCGGTTTCAACGCCGTATCTATTTATCTTCATTGGGGGATAACCGAAGGCAAACGTGGCACACTCAATTTTGAAGGGCACCGCTCTGTTACCACGTTTTTGGATGTCGCGAAAGAGGTTGGAATCTTTGTAATCGTTCGGCCCGGACCGTGAGCTCCTTATCCCCTTCATTATCTCGTATGATTGTTTTCTGATACTACTTTCTCAGCTATATCAATGCTGAAACTACTTCCGGAGGTATGCCGGGCTGGGTGACGAACCTTGCTGACGCATCGCGCTCGAATGGCACCGATTTTACCGCAGCTTGGAAGCCATATATCACCGAGGTTTCGAAGTTTACCACACCCTACCAATACCCCGCCGGGCCGGTTATCCTTATGCAAAGTGAGAATGAGTTTGGGGGTGATAGTGTAACAGTGAGTAGTGAACTGTTACCGAAGCTGAAAACTCAAGTCCTAGTTAATAGAATCCGTGGTCTTATGGGCACACCGACCATATGGAGTGGATTCAGCAAACTATGAGGAGTAATGGTATCACTAAAGTCCCAACGTGAGTTTCTCTCCACTCGATTCATAAGATTCTGCTTCCTAACTGGTCTGTTGACTGGCGGTAATAGGACCCACAACGACTACCGTCCTCAGGGAGAGTTTGCAACTGGTTTGGCCAAGGTGGACCTGTATGGTCGAGATGGCTACCCCTTAGGCTGGGACTGCGCTCACCCAGATGTGTAAGTATACTTTTCGGACTAGCTTAGATATATGTTAAGGTGGAGTTAGGTGGAAGGAGCTAGATGTATCACTGGATGCAGATCGTCAACGCTTAAATCCGGCTGAACCATTATATTTGGCTGGTGAGTCGTGTGGTAGCTTGAGAGACGAAAGCTGATGGTTTCGTTTTGATTCCATTTCACATCGATCAATCGATCGGCAACTTAAACTTGACTTGATTCCGATCGAGTCCAGAGTATCAAGGAGGGGCGCTTGATGCATGGTGAATTGTTTCCTCGTTGCTTTCGCACACATTGCTGAAATTATCCGATTTGTAGGAATGGTCCGGGATATGAATCATGCTACAAACTTCTTAACGAGCAGGTATTTGAAACCGCGGCTCTTCGTATCTGTAACTAACTAATCACGAATTCAGTTTGCTAACGTGATTTACAAGAACAATTATGCGGCCGGAATATCGTTGCAATCTCTTTACATGATGTAAGAACTAGCAAATTTGACGTAGCGTGACTCCAACTAACATTAAGTGGATAGGTATGGTGGAACAAACTGGGGGAATTTGGCCGCTCCGGTTGTTTATACTTCGTGAGGACATCTCATCTCTACTGGTAACTAAGCCACTCACAGACTCTAGATACGACTGGGGAGCGGTATGTAAAACATTTAGCCGTAACCTCCTGCTGAAGTTTTTTCAATAGGCAATCTCGGAGGACCGCTCTCTTACTCCAAAATTCCACGAAATCAAGCTTCAGGGTCTCTTCCTCCATGCAACCCCTCACTACCACCTTGCTGGGAGAGTTAGCACCGGTAGCGAACTGTCATCATCCCCCCTTATCTTTACCACTCATCTCGCCACGAAGGCCGGGCAGCACCTATACATCATACGTCAGACGACAAATGCAAACACTGCTAGGGTCGACTTTACTTTGGATGTCAAAACGTCGACTGGAGGTGTTACCCTTCCTGGGCTTGCACTGAACGGGAGGGAGAGCAAGATTCTCGTTACCGAATATCCGTTCGGAAGTAGCGTATTACGGTACACTACAGCAGAGGTACGCATAATCCTTGCTGAATTCGTGAAGGAGCCTAAAAGTAAGGCAGGTTGCGACCTGGCTCACGCTGGATGAAGAAGACCATATCATCTTATATGCGTCGAATCAAACTACACACACCGGTATTCCTACTACCTCCCGCACGAAGGCCACTATTAGTGGCGCATCTTCTCCAATTACCGCCTCCCTCTCAAATGGCTTAGTTACTATCTCAGGTATGGCTCCCTCTGGGTTGGTTAGAGTGAATATGGGGAAGACCTCGGTATGGCTTGCGGACAAGAACTGGCTCGCTCCACGAATCTGGCAACCGCGTGTAAGCGGGACGGCCGGAAACGGTATATATGATCTCAGCCCGCGTACCGGAAGTATACTCGTATTTGGGCCATACCTGGTACGAAACACCACTATCAAAGGTTCAACGCTCGCCATCGTAGGGGATTTGAAGGGCGGCGTTGCGACCGAGTTGGAGGTTCTTGCTCCGGCATCCATCAAGAGCGTAACCTGGAACGGAAAGAGCGTCAAGGTGTCGAAGACGGCTACCGGAACTCTCAAAGGAAATGTTGTTGTCGAGGATCTTACGCCCAAACTACCCACCTTGAAGAGTCTTCAGTGGAGATGTATCGACTCGTTGCCAGAGATCGCGCTCGGGTTCAATGATACTTGGGTGACGGCAGACAAGACCACCACCACGCGACCGGCAAGATTTCAACCTCTTGGGGGAAAGATCATATTGTATGCGGATGAGTATGGGTACCATCAAGGTAAGTAACTTTCCTATGGTATCTCTTGCTTGTCTAAGCTAGTGACAGGCAACCTGTTATACCGCGGTCGGTTCTCGAGTCAAGCGACGGGCGTTAAACTTGTCGTGCAAGGGTGCGTCTTATAATCTGACCTCGTGATGGCTCTATGCTAAGGCTTTGCATCAGCGGCTCGTATTTTGGATATAGCGTTTTCTTGAATGGCAGGTTCCTAGGCTCCGGCCAGTCGAGTAGCGATATCATCGAGGCCAATTACACATTTCCGGCAGGCTCAGTTAAGTCTGACAACGTTCTAACTATGGTAATGGATAATACCGGTATAGATGAAGAAAATTGGGAAGGCAAATCCAAGGTTTGCATCCTATTTCAAAACGATTAAATAAATATTCATACTTTGACATGGCGTGGTATAAGGCTCCCCGGGGCATTAGAGGTTATGAGCTTCTTGGTGGCGGGGATTTCACCTCCTGGAAACTCATCGGTAACGTCGACGGCGAAAATACCAAATATATCATCCGTGGCCCACTCAACCAAGGTGGATTGTATGCTGAACGCATTGGCGCACTCTATCCGAACTACAATTTCACCTCGGCTTGGAATTCGAGCTCGACGGACGTATCCTGCACACCATTTGCCGGGATTAACAAGGCCGGAATTGCCGCATACAAGACCAAATTCTCGCTCAACGTGAATGAAACTACCGATTTGACGGTGTCTTTCAAGTTCACTCGCACCCCGACTAGTAACTATCGTGTGATGCTGTATGTCAACGGATGGCAGTTCGGCCGGTATGTTCCAATCACAAATATTTATTCGCAGAAGCAGAAATTAACAAATGCGTCCAGCTTCACATCCAACTATGGGCCGCAAACCGTGTTCCCTGTACGTCAAACTCATGTTTGCAGAGTATATGCGCATCTGATAGCACGTTTTTAGATCCCAGAGGGAATTTTGAATCACCGTGGAGAAAACGACATACTCTTGACCCTCTGGTCGCTAGGTCAGTCTCCCTATCTCAGCCGATATAGACACTGGATCTGACGTGATTTTGGTGCTATAGATGCGGCAGGAGCCAAGATAGCGAATCTAGAGCTCGTCACAGGCGTCGTGCTCCAGAGTGGGAAGGAGGTCGTCAGAGGCTTGGCTGCGTGATCATCCAGGAGCTCAATCATGTGTATCAGCGAGATAAGTTGGTGTGGGATCAGCATCATATACCTGAACGTTAGCGAATCGAGATGAGAATGACATTGAAACCGATAACACTTACTCAAACCATAACCCAGGTCAATCTCAATCACACCTTTTGCGTTCCTTCAAACGAAATCACCGTTTTAAGTTATGCAAACCGCGTGCTTGCCGCATCGCCAAGCCTATTATCTTACTATATCAGTCGCTTGAGAGCTTGTAGCCGAAGGGCACTCGTCGGCTTCTGTCTCGTTTAGGCGCTTAGACCACATGCGTGCTTGACAGACTAAGACTCTAACCGAAGAACCGTCAGGCTAAGGATGACGTCCTTCCAAGCTGAGGTGTATATAACTTGAGGGGTAGCATGATAACGCACGCTGAACGCAAAATCTTTTCGTTATGATCACCTCAGTTTGGCTCGTGCTGGCTGGAATCGCTTCGGTGCTTGCTGATCCTGCAGCTGACGCACCGGTTGTTCCGGTTAGTAAATATGCCGGCAAGGTCAAAGCTGGCTCTTATATAATGTAAGTAAATGTATGCGTCATGGAGGAATCGCTAATATGTAGGGCAGCAAACTCAAATCAGGAGCTTTGAAACAAAACCACCTTGAGATCCTATCAAAAACACCTAACTCCCACATCACCCATACGTACGATCAAGGCTTTGAAGGATACGCCGCTCAGCTGAGCCCCACATTCTTGGCCTACGTTCAACGTTCAAGCGACGTAGAAGCCATTTTCGAGGACGGAATCGTTCAGATTGAGACAGAAGGAACCAAAAATGAGCAAGTCGCGGAACGATCTGTCGAGAACTCTCAACTCGAGAAGAGGACGAACGGGTCGAGCGTGGATATCTATGAAATTGGAACTGTAAGTTATATATCGTTCGACTGTAGTTGATGTGAATGAGCTTATCGACGTTTGGATTAGGGAATATATACTCAACATTCGCAGTTTGGAGGTCGTGCGACATGGGGCGCTACATTCGGCGGCGTAAGTTGATATCCTAATCCCAGGAGATGTTTGACTACATAACGTATATGATCAAGTATCCATCAGCTGATGGCAACGGAGCAAGTACCGGTAGGTAAAGTTTATGGCACCACTCTTTAAAGAACTAACCGATGAGGGCAGCCTATGCCAGTCGGGCAGGTGGTTCGACATATGGCATTGCTACTCAAGCCGGGTTGATTGCGGTCAAAGGTCCGATTGGAATAACACCACTTAAATGATTCACGTACTTACCAAACTTTGTCTACTCAACTGTAGTTCTATCTGATGGAGGCTCAGGTTCGACCGCAGACATTATCTCAGGCTTCAATTGGGTCATTCAAGCCGCTAAAAACTCAGGTCACCCTTCAGTCATAATGTGCAATATCGGCGGTTCCCCTAGCAGCCCTGTGGACGCCGTGGTCACCAACGCGGTCAACGCCGGGATCCACGTCGTCGTCGCAGCTGGAAACTCAAACGCTGACGCCAGTGGATTTAGTCCCGCTCGCGTGGCCGCGGCGGTTACGGTTGGATCTGTTGATGCGAATGGGAATAGAGCATTATACTCGAATTATGGCTCCGTGGTTGACGTCTACTCTTACGGAACTGCTGTCACCGTTGCCTGGATTGGGAGCCCGACGGCTACGAAAGTGATAAGCGGAAGTGGTCTAGCTGTGTAAGCGATGCTCTATTGCGATATGGATAGCTGCTCATCGAAGATATCTTGTAGTGCCTACGTCGCTGGCATCCTCGCAAACGCAATCGACAGTCACGGGAACAAGAGTCCTGCAGCGCTGCAGGCCGATTTGAAGTCCCATGCCCTCTCAAAGAATGGACTTTTGATCGCGCAGCCTTGGTAGTCCCATGTAGGATTGTTAATTCACGAAAATAAAATGGAATGGAGAGCGGAACCAATTTATGATTCGCACGTGACCGACATTTTGTTTGCCAAGACGCTCCACCTGACTAAGCGAGTCTCGTCCACGAGAGTGCCAAGCTGAGCTTATACTTCACTATCAACGTCATCGAGATGATATCCCGGCTATATGAAAGCTCGCCGCTCCGATATTCCGCAGCATTACATCTCACCTTACCAGCATGCTCGCCCCAGTCGTGGGAACCCTCCTGCTCGCTGTCCCAACCCTCGTCAACGCTGCCCCGACTTCCCCCGGGGAATGTAAAGCTCTCTCTTCGCTTTCGTTCAAGAATCAGCCTAGCGTAACAGACGGACATTCGACTAGAGTTATATACAATGGTTTAACTCGACCTCGTGGTATCCACTTTGACGCACTCGAAAACCTTCTCGTAATCGACCGAGGTGTTGGAGTCGTGGCTTTATCCTACCGGAACGATGCAAGCAGCTGCATAGGATGGGAACGGCGCGTCATCGTCAATAATCCCGATCTGAACCACGGGATCGAGGTCGGACCTGGGGGTGGGAGCGGGAACCAATACCTATATGCGAGTTCGAGCGACAAAGTCTTTCGATGGGAGTACGATCCCAGCAGCGTTGCGGTTGTAGGGAACCCAACGACAATCGCGTATAACATGTCTAATGCGGACCATGCGACTCGAACTTTGCTCCTTCAACCCCAAACTGGAAATGTATCCCAGTACATCATCGTCAGCCGGGGTTCGGAATCGAATCAGGACGAAGAAGCCGGTTCGTCCCCTCCTCCCGCTCCCCTTGCCTCCTAACTGACATAGGTTGTAGCAAACCTGGCATCGGGCCGGTCCCAAATCCGTCGATTCGCACTCAACAGCAGTTTACCAGCCAACACAGGCTGGCACTGGGACCAAGGCGAGCTCCTTGGGTGGGGTCTCCGCAACGCAGTCGGAATCGCACTTTCCACCGACGGCAACGATCTATGGGAAGTCGAAAACAGCGCGGACGACGTCCGATGGCAGAACATAGACGTACACCAAGATAATCCTGCCGAGGAACTCAACTTCATCCGGCTAAATAACACATCTTCCACACCCGACGCCCAGAAATACTATGGCTATCCAACATGCTACACGGTTTGGGACAGCTCCTCTCCATCCCTCGCGTCCCAACAACCTACGTTCTCGTTCCAGACAGGCCAACAATTCAGCATACGGAACCCCGGTCCGGGTCTCGTCCAAGACGACAACTGGTGCAACACCGAGACGAACAACATTAAACCGAGGCTGTCGATGCAAGCGCATTCGGCTCCCTTGGATATCGTGTTTTATCAAGCGCCGAGTAATAGGAGCGAGGGGTTTAGTACGGCTCAACGGTATGCGGTGAATACGTCTTGGGATGGGGATGCATTTGTCAGTTTTCATGGGAGTTGGAATCGGGATCCGCCGACTGGTAGCTTTCTCTTTCTCCAGTTTATTCCTTATCTGTGATTAATGAGCGAGCGGTCGGATAGGCTACAAAATCGTCCGGATTCCCTGGTCGGGCTCGTCTCCCGTTGCAGCACCAGACTCGCGAGAAGGGTATACAGACGTCGTGGCAATGCCCGACATAACGAAATGTCCAAACGGATGTATTCGTCCTGTTGGACTTGCGTTTGATCGGCTCGGGCGGTTGTTCGTGAGTTCGGATAGTACGGGTGAGGTGAGTCTTTAAAAATAGTGCAGGGAGAATGAGAGGTTAATGGTTTGGTATAGATATTCATGATCGAGAATGCGACTGCGCCGGATGCGGCCCAAACTACGCCCGCGAACGCGGGGGTGCCGAGTGTAAATGTGGGAATGGTGCTAGTAATGGGGGTTATAACAGCGGTCATGGCTGCCCTGATTTAAACGTATCTAATGTCCAAATGTATAAATGTCAATTTTGTATATTAGACCAGACCAATTTGTTGATACACGACGAGATAATGAAGCCCAGATACCACAGTAAAATCCTCAGACCAAAACATTTTCTCATAACAATTTCGTCAAAAATAACCCTATTGAGCCCGGCCCAACATCACTTCCTCCGATACCCATCATCCCAATCCTCCCGATCACGATCCCGATGATCACTGTACCTTCTCCGATACGGCGACCGGCTCCGCGTAGGGGATAACTCAGGTCCAGGCCCGCTATAGCTCTCTCGCCGGCGTTTGTAATCGTGCGATTGGGGCGAGGCGGAACGACGGCGTGCGTCACGCGAGTCGGGAGCGCGGCCGCGGTACCTGTCTGCTTCGCGTCTCCGTTCTCTGTCATCTCTATCTCTATCTCTCTCATCGCGGTCGTGGTCTCGGTCCCTTTCGTCCCTATCCCGGCTCCGACTCCTCTCCCTCCCCTTGGCGGCCCGTCTCATCTCCTTATCGGCCCGCTTCTGCTCTTTTCGCTCCCGCTTGGCTTGTTTCTCGACCGCCCGTTTAGCTTTTTCAATCTCGCGTTCGATGAGCTTTTCTTTTTCCGAGGGTTCGTGTTCAGTTTGGGTAGCGGGAGGGGAGGTTGAGGTAGGTGCTTTGGGTGGGACGGCTGTCGCGTTTGCGCCAGTGGCTGGTACGTCGGAGCTCGCGCCAGGTTTGGCACTCGGTTTGAACCCACTAGTTACATAAATTTAAATAAACCTTCCGGCTTATACGACAAGAAGAAGGCCATAAAGCACTCACAGTGCAACAGACATCGCCTCCGCCTCAGCCTCCTTAATCTTCCTAATCTCTTCCCGCCTCTCCTCCTCACTCGACTTGAGATCGCGATTATACCAATGCACGTCTTTATTCTTTTGCCATCGACCTGTAGGCGCGTTGATCGAATGACCGAGGTAGTTCTAGTACGTACGTCATGAGAACGGAGAACAAAGACGAGGGTAATAGGTTTACCTCTCTGTCTTTATCCGCCGAGACGTCGGACCACTTGAACTCTGCTTGGCCGCCGCGCGTCCCGCCACGTGTGGGTTCGTACATTGGAGTGGGATGAAAGTGGTTGGGAATGAGCTGGGCGGTGGGGCACGTGATGACGTGTGGGGTCAAATAAGCGCCTAGACGAAGTGGCTGGTGGCTAGAGTACCGATCCAGATTGCAAGTCAAGAATATCCATAGTTCAAAACCTCACCGCCACGTGATGTAATCGTAAGGTTGAGTAGAGCGAGGCGTCAAATCAACTGAAGGAGACAAGCATATAGTCCAAGATGGACCAGTCTTGACGTGATCGAGTGAATCACAAACCTGTGGTAGAGAATCCTAAGAAGCGTCAAATCTCAGGTTATGCCAGTACATGTTGGTCGTCTGCCATATTTTCCCGTGGTGGATTGTTCTCGTATTGTCGAGTGAGACCTTCAAGTCCTGCAGAATGCGGAAGCCCAAGGGGATGTCGGGAAATTATTGGTTGTGAGCGTGATCAATAGGGCGCCGCTCCAGCCAGCGAGAAAGGGAACAGGTGTCAATCTTCCGGTGCATGGAGTCACAAAGTTTGCGGCGTTGAACGCCAAATCAATACGTCTTCGGGCTCCTCATGCTGTTTCGAAGCTTGTCGTTGCTGGCCGTGATCGACAGATCCATATTCTACTGACTGAGGCAGTGTAATCCAGAACAGAACTTGGTGCACGTAAAGGTTGCGCACGCAATCTTACATACGCGGCAGAGCCTGCGGCCGTGCATACATACATACACGTTCCAAATCCCTTTTCTATTTCATACTCTCTCGTTCTCTCGTATTTGAGACTTGCTCTCTCGTGTACATACAGACCATCTCCCTCGAATCCGAGTCGTCTGGAAAGTCATACTTACTCACACTAAGTCTCGACACCGCCGACACTCTCGCGTTCGATTCTGAGGTCCCTCGGATCTCACATCTAGGGCCCTGATGCAGATACTTGATACTTGTAGGTTTCGCTTTCAGACCGGGATGTTCTTAAAATTGTCTAAATCGCATATCGTAAGTGCTTCTGTACCTCTGATTATGGCGATGAAGCAACATCAAAGGACATCTAGGGGACGGCCATTACTTGACCTCTTGATCTAGGCGAATCGAATGACAGAGCTAAGTTACGAAAGCTAGAGAGCCGAAAACGACGGGAGCGATATATATTGTAAACATATCGCCAAACACAAAGGCTATTTGAGGCATTTATATCGATGCAAGCAGTTAAAGCCGCGGCACATACAGTATGTATTCTATGGTGTGCCAAATGTTGTATGTACCGGTGCATTCGGCGATTCAGTCGAATATGATTGAAGGATGACCATACTGCATTTATAGCAATGGGGCACTTACACTACGAAAAACATTCAAGACTTATACGAAGTTACGAAACTACTTCCATCCAAGAAATCTCAAAAACGTTCAAGCAAGCAGAAGAAGGTGCATCACAAGGTGAAGTTGTATCACAGATCTTTTTCCAGATACTTGGGCCTTGGGCGTAGTTTGGCCGAACTCCGTTCCATATTTCGGCGGACGCGGCTTTCAGTCCTTTGTAAAGTACTGACACTCGTGCCACAGAGCCGGTAGGTTGAGATATAGAGAGTGAGGTGATGCCTTTGCATTCGTGTTCTGGCATAAAACGTAGAGCAAGATAATCATCGTACGACGCTTTGAGCGAAGGTATAAAGTTTCTATATTAGCATTCAGTCAGCTTGTTCGTCTCTTCGATCCAAAGATAAAACCGGATGAAGCAAGCTTACATGATTTGCGGTGTGTAGCTGCCAAAACCAAGCTCAAGGAAAACACCGGAAATGTAGGAGTCGAGTTCTGAAAATCGCACTGCCACTGAGTTTTGAGGCTCGAGGAGGGAGGCGTACTGTGGCCAATCGTGCAGTGAAGTTGGTTCGGTTATTGAGAGAGACGGAACAGAGATCGGGGGCTGCGGGGGCTGCGCTCTGAGTGGAAAAATCAAATAACGAAAAACTGAGGGATCTAGAATGCTTACATCCCATCCCAGAAGAGGTAGTTTAGCTCGTTTTTCGAATTATGGTCTAACAGGATCCCGTCTTCTGATACATCCACCGTCCAGGATACAGACTGAAAGTAATCTTTGAGTTCTCCACGTTTCGATGATCGGATAGTTGCCATTTCCCAGGCGCGATTCACCGAAATTTGAACATCCACGTTTGAGTAGGACGCCCGCTTAGTGGTCGCATCACTCGCTGGGAGCAAATATATCATACTCTTTCTGGCAGCCACCACCAGATTCACAGTCGTAGAGTCAGTAATATCGAGTTTGTCCAGCGTCTTCACGTCAGCTGCCTTGCCCCATCCATCAACTAGTACGGACTGAAGAGCAGCTGGCATGCCATAGGTGGTCTCAATGAGAGATTTGACAGACCCAATTGTGGTTAGTGAGTGAAGACCGCCAAGCTCAAAGAGTTTCAAAGAAGCTGTACGAATAGAAATCGAGAAAGTTCCCGGAGAACCAGTCATCTTATGCATAGAATTATCGGATTTCCTAGACGCAGTAGACCCCAAGTAGGGGCGAGAACTAGGAGTGACCTCGGAACTAGCGCAAGACTTTGCCGGAGAGGTTTGGTTGACTACGCGTGCTACTGTGTCGATTAAAAGCGGCCCCTGTCATCACGAACACTCAAAAGGTGACGTAAACAACGCACCTTGCGAGGCTTGATTTGAGTCCGTGGTGGTGGTTTTCGTGACATTCTCTTTTGGGGTTTGAGCTTTATCTTTGACCTTTGAAGTAGTCGGATTGGACTTTGGATGCATATCGCTTTCGAGATGAAGTTCAACGGTGCTGATTCCGTGAACAACCTCGGGCCAGACCTCCTCGCTGATCTCTACGAGCTCACCGTCACAGTCGGAAAGTTTAGTAGCGATAATGACATCCTGGGCATCGGCAGATCGCAGTTTAGCAATTGTCTTTTGTATAAGCTTGACGGTGGTCTGTGAACGGAAAGATCAACTGGCGTGCTCAAGTCATAACTGATGCCTTGCAGACCTGATAGTCAGCATCTCTTTTGATCGCAATTAAGCGGCCTTGGTACTTGGCAATATAGTACGGGAGACTAGGTTGGTCTATATTGGTCATGTCGTTGAGCATGGAGTCAAGGTCGCCCGACAGTGGTTGGGGGTACAACGAGGCCCATCGGTCACGTGTTGAACAGGTCTAAACTATGACGACACAGGGAGAAGGAACTTTGAAGTACCACAATGCGAGGACTGGTGTTGAAACAAATCCTATCGATCTGTTATCGTATCCGATGTATTCAATTTATACATGAGGGAGGACAACTGACAAGGGAGTTCGCGTATTTACCCTAAAAAGTGATGGAAAATCAAGTGGTGAAAGACCAGATACCGAGTAAACGCATTGTCCCTGCCTCTAGCCTCCGTCCTCACCAATTAGCGCCAAGGCTCTATGATCTCAGATTTGCTAATTGCGGGCCGTGCTCTCATCTTCCAACCAAAAGCTGGCCCAGATCCCCAACAAGTTCACGCCGATTAACACCGCATACACGAACCACCCGCCCCACACATTCCGCTCGACTGAAAAGGCGAATAAAGAAGTTGCACTAGCAGGGCCGATTGCTCGAATAGTGCTAATGGTCGCCTGAGATATCCCGTGGAGCGTTCCGAGCGAAGACTTAGATGATGCGGCAGATGTAACGAAGATGATTGTGCAGCCTTACAGCACCACGGTTAGCATACTATGTTGCAAGACAAAAAGAAACGGAAAAATGTAACGCACTGAAGGACATGAGAGGAGGACACGACACGACCAAATGCGCGCCCATCAATGTCCACATAGCACCCATCATCCCGCGTCTCGCAAGTGCATTCATAGCTGGCAATGAGGCAATCAAGAACAGATACGACGCCAAACCTGCTATATAAGTTCTCTTTGTTCCAAACCGCCGATGAATTGACGCGAAGTAAAAGACAGGGACAAGACCATTGACAATTCCTTGGATGCCGAGGATGACGCCAATAACCTGTGGGGTAAAATTAAGCCCGCCTCCCTCGATAGGCGCCGCAAATATGACGGGCTATAGTTCAATTTGTCTGATGAGCAAACTGGAATCGGTAAGAAGAAGATAACAGGACGTACGACAACGCATAAGTACGCTATACCCACATATGCAAGAAATGCATAATTGACAATCACAATACATGCATGTTTAGTCAAGACAGATTTGATAGATGGTGCTGGCCTGGAAGTTGCACGATCGATACTTCCTGCTGCACCATCCTCGGCCTGGTTCTCCGAAGAATTTGGCTTAGGCTGGGTATGTGAATGAAGAGTCTGAAATACGTGATTGTTGTAGTGAAACGCAAGTATGGAGGACAACTACTTGCCTCTTCTAGAGAGAATGCAGAAAAGACAAGAATGAAAGCCGTAAAGATTGCTGTCATAAGGCACGGCAGGAAGTAGGGGTACTCATTCCAAAACGGGGTGTCGAATAGGCCCGGTCTTAGCCGCGCGGGGTGGCTAAATGTCCCGCCGAGGAAAGGGCCAATGGTTGATCCTGTAGACCATATGATAGGAAGAAATGCGAAGCCTAACCAGTAAAAATATATCAGCCCTCAGTCTCGCGTATGACCTGTAAGAAAATGCGACTCACACTGCGCCTGATTCGTCTCATCGGTCAATTCGGCCATCATACTCTTCAAAACTCCGACGTTTCCCTACTCGCACGCGGTACATCAATAATAGTAGCCTTAAACGTCCTGCCTAAGCTCACATTAAGTGCACCAGATAGTGCTCTCGTAATCACTAACCCCCAAAATGTCTTGCTGAGTCCAAACGTAAAGATCGAGACTGTCAAACCAGACATGCCAAACAGGAGTACAGGCCGTCGACCGATCCGGTCCGAGATACGCCCATATTGGAGTACGAAAAGGCCCTCAGTCAAGAAGAATATCGACTCCTGCAGACCTAATTAATAAGCATTAATTGAAAAGCAGAAAGAACTGACAATGAGACCGGCATAGTATCCAATTTTACTTTCGTCTCCACCCGTAATACCAGTCGAGTACACCAGTTCAGCAATAAACGGGCTGATACACGATATTAGAAGGAACAAAATAGTGGAACGATTTCAGAGTCCTACTTACTAAATCACAGTAAACGCAATGGGTTCCGCAAGCTGCATCAGCAATACTATTGAGATTTGCTTCACCGGCAGCGGCGTCACAGGTTGATTAAGTCGATTGCTACCCGTTTGTTGCTCTATGGCATTGACAGTAGCTTCGGGATCTAGCAGAGGGCGGCGCTCTTCTCCCAGTGCATCCATCGTTCAAGTCGAATGTGGTTGCGTCCTCCGAGCCATGAAACGCTCCATTTTATTTCATTGAGAGTATTCGAGTCATGAAAGAGGCACTGCTGTAAATGCCCTAACGCGCCGCAGTCGTAGAGGTCTGGGAGGGGTGCTCGGCCAGAAGGTGCACCAGTCACAACCACGTGACCGCGTGGGTTCGTCGATCAACCCCAGCACAGTACACCTAGCGGATATCCCTCTAGACAGTCCAAAGTGTGCTTTCCCGTGTGAGCTATATCTTAACTTCCTCTATAGGCAATTAACGTGATTCTGAAGGAAGATTCTGGAGGCGGGATTTCAGAAAGATTCGGGCGAATGGACCAGGGACATTTCCTGCCATCGGGAGGCGAGAGAATTGGTGACCAAGCATCCCTAGGACGCTTGCAAACATATACAATATCTACTGCGGTCTGTGATGCCAAGTCCAAGACGCGTGGATTGTAGGGTTATGGGCAGCGGAACGATGTAGGACCGGAGAAGAGAAGCTGGTGGCACGTGTACGAACTGTTGCCGGTTAGCGCCATCACAAGCGCCGGCTAAGAGCTACATATGGTATAACCTTGCATTGGCTTGCAAATAGCGACAACAAAGATTAGGATCGCTCATTCTTAACTCGTATATTCTCCAAAATTATTAGCTCTACTACCCCAAAATATTGTAGATCTATCATGAATTAGCTACCTGGCGCCGAGACACGCGCTGCTTTTGCCTCTATCCTGATCTTCACTCCCATACCACTTAGACTCTAGCTGTGCGCCCTTGCACCATCCTTCAACCAAAAGCTCGACCCAATTCCCAACACATTCACACTCGCCAACACCGCATATACGAACCACCCTCCCCATACATTCCGCTCGACTGAAAACGCAAACAGCGAGGTCGCACTCGCCGGACCGATCGCTCGAATGGCGCTAATGGTAGTCTGAGATATTCCATTGAGCGTGCCGAGGGAGGATTTGGATGGTGCAGCAGACGTGACGAATATCATCATGCAGCCTACGCCGGAGTCAGAACGAGGTGGAAAAAAAAGAGGGGATGAACTCACTAAATGACATGAAAGCCGCACAGGACACAATCAAATGGGCACCCATTACCGTCCACATAGCACCCATCATCCCTCGCCTCGCAAGCATATTCATCACGGGTAGCGAGATGATCAAAAATAAATACGACGCCAAACCAGCCACGTACGTCCGTTTACTTCCAAACCGACGATGAATCGGGGCAAAGGCAAACACAGGAATGGCACCAGTAACGAGTCCTTGAAGACCAAGAACGAGACCGATAGCACGCGGAGTGAGCCCAAGTCCGCCTCCTTCAATAGACGCTGCGAATATTACAGGCTATGTTTCGCTCATTCGGTGAGCAAGATTGAAAGTTGTCAAGAGGGAACGATACTACTCACCACGCCGCATAGATACGCAATATCCACAAACGCAAGAAACGCATAGTTGACGATCGCAATACACGCACGTTTAGTCAAGACTGACTTGATGGATGGAGCCGGTGGGGAAGCTGGACGAGACGGGTTATTCGTTGCGCCATATTCAGTCACGCTTTCCGGAGCGCTGGTTTTGGGCTCGATGTGCGAGTGAAGGGTCTGAGTAATGTCATCTTAGCCATATGACTCAAGTAAGAATAATGGTCACTTACCTCTTCAAGAGAAAACACAGAATAGACAAAAATGCAAACAACGAAAATTGCTGTTACGAGACAGGGTAAAAAGTACGGATACTCGTTCCAGAATGGTGTATCGAATAGGCTCGGTATAAGCTTCGCAGGATGGCTGAGTGTTCCGCCAAGGAATGGGCCAAGAGTCGACCCCGCTGACCAAACGATAGGAAGGAATGCAAAGCCTAGCGAAGATATAAGTACCTGAAGTTTAAGTCCTCGAGATAATGTAGCTTACACTGCGCTTGATTCGTCTCATCCGTCAGCTCGGTCATCATGCTCTTCGAAACCGCAATATTTCCCTACTCACATAATGTGTTATATCAGTACAGCAACCCCAACGAGCGCAACAGACTCACATTAAGAGCACCCGACAACGCCCTAGTGAACACAAGCCCCGCAAACGTCTTGCTGAGCCCAAACGTAAAGATTGAGACGGATAGTCCAAACATGCCAAACAGTAGCACCGGGCGTCTACCAATGCGGTCCGAGATGCGACCGTACTGGAGAACAAAGAGGCCCTCTATAAGGAAGAAGATTGATTCCTACAAGTACAATATGAGCCCCTATAAGACCAAAGATTGGTGTAACTGAGGAGATGCTTACGATAAGACCCGCATAGTACCCAATTTTACTCGAATCTCCGCCTGTAACGCCGGTTGAGTTTACGAGCTCAGAGATAAACGGGCTTGAATACAAATTTCCCATGAG